>CM070832.1:35381970-35670420 GCA_036326025.1 Chrosomus eos
ATTCAGTACGTTCAGTTCACGTTCGCCCAAAATATGAACGAGTTCATGAACTATCGTTCATTGAACGCGTTCAGGCACAACACTGGCTCCAAAGCATTCAAGATTTACGGCAGTTTAATTTGGAAATTGAATTTGCAGCTGAATGCTCAAAAAGTGATTAATAGGTAATAAATGTGTTATAACTACTGCATAAATATCATTTTGTGCCATAGAATCCCCTAAAAATAAAAAAATTAAACAAAAAACATTATTGAACTAAAATACAGTACATTCATTTAATTTAAAAAAAGGTATTTTTTGACCATCACATGAGAAGCAAGGGTTAAAATAACGAGCAAACGCTGTCACATTAAAATACAACACATTCAGTCAATAAAAACATATTCATATTAACAAGCAGTCATACTACTTATTCATCATGATTTTGCCCTTATAATCGATCCACAGACAACCTTAACATTGTGAATGAGCTGAGAGCATAGTTTTCATACTACAAAACAACAAACGCCTTTAGGGATTCCAATTAGAATCTGACTGAACATATTAGAATGAGTTAATGAGCCAAATGTCATTTATTCCAGTGAGGTGCTGTGGTCCACTAACTAATCAAGAACTTGGCAAATGGGAAAACATCTAATCGAGACTATGGAATGCAGAATTCAGTATAAACCAGGTAACCACACATAAAGCATGCAAAAAAGAATCTGTAAACAAAACTTAATGCAAATTTCAAACAGGGTGTAAAAATGTCTAGAGCCGTTTTCTCACAGAGATTCCAGGAAATACACAGTATTTGTCCCGGGATCATTTGATTTTGGTTCCTTAACACTGCCAGTGATTTTCCGGAATCTGTGCGCGAGTTCACACACATCCCGTAAAGATCCCGTAAAGACACGTGGCATTGTTGTGACGTGTAATTTCTCCACAGCATCTTAAGTTTGCTTATGATCTGTGATTTCTCTCTCGAGAAACAACACTCATGCATTTTTTTTCTGATTTGATCATAAACTAGTGCATCACGTACCATTCCACATAGCTGGTGAAAAATCTCAGCTTCAGTGTCATCACTACGACACACCCTTACGGCATTGATTACGGCTTTTGCTCACACAGGGCGTGTTCCGGGACAATCCCGGGACGTGTTTGCGTTTACACAGAAAATTTCTGCAAATTTTATGACAATTTTCCGGGATCAACGCGCTGTGTGAAATGGGCTTAAGTTATTAATGTAACCCCTGAAGGAGGGAACGGAGATGTTATGTCGCACTGACGTACTGGGGTCTGGCCTGGTAGCCCAATCACCTCCAAGTGGTAACACAACAAGCCAATGAACATTGCCGAGTGAGATTTGCATGCAGAGTCATACCTACCCAGACATGCGGGTATAAATAGAACCGGCATCACTCACTTTATTTAAGTGTTGCTGAGGAGCCGAGACAGGGATCCCAGCCATTCAGTGGTGGTTCAGGGCTGTGGCAGGGGGATGTAACATCTCTGTTCCCTCCTTCAAGGAACGGGGGTTACATTAGTAACCTAGACGTTCCTATTCAGTCAGTCAATTTCGACGTTATGTCAGTACTGATGTATTGTGGTCCCTATGGAAAGCACCACTGCCACTGAACTGCGTTACAAGTGTTGGAGATGCAGATGCTGGCAAGCTATGGCGTGCCCTTTTGGCAACTGCTCTCACAATGTCGTAACCTACCTAGTGCCCCTATTGAGTCCGAAGGGTAGTCCTCCATACCAAACGGGATGGAAGGGACAGGGTCTACTCTGAAGATGTCCGGAGCTGCTGTTCCTTTATAGTGACATTTCATGTGAAAGAATGCTTCGGATCTCAATTCCTATTGATTTTAAGCCATTGTTAATGCTGGGGAAACGTGCCTAGTCCAATGGAGAAGGACGCTATTGAGGCGTCCTCCCTGCCCAGAGATGTCTCTCCCTGCCCAAATGGAGGTAATGTGTGGTGACTACACGTATGGAATGACAGTACTACATTTGGAAGATCTCTTTGGTAGGCCCTACCTAACCAGGAAAGAGTTACTACCACTTGCTGGGTACAGACACAGAGACAGGGCAGAGCAGAACTGCTCAGGGAAATACACGGGTTTACCGACAAGGAAACCGTATAGTGGACAATACACATATGGGATTACTGAGGGGGAAACACGGCATATGAGCATCTAGCCAAGTACAAGGGCTGACCGGCAGGGAATGCACACAGGTATTGGCACTGGCGTCAGACGCCTCCGCCGCGTCTGACTGCAGAAGGATGCTGGAGGAACTCCAGGGTTCGCCTAGTGGGGAACTCACCCAAAGAGCAAGTAGGTGCTTGTATCCGCCCATTAACCCTCTGGGGTCGGCCGTCAGGCGGGTGTGATGAGCTCGATTTTTTCCTTATCAGTGCAAAAGAGGATCAAATTACTCTGTTGATTTTGATCTTACATATAAGTGTTGTACATCATTAGATCCTGTTAAGTGTGTATTTTTTTTGTGGACACTCACAATAAAAACAAAGTGTTGTGCTTTTCGTCAAATAAAGAAAAATAAACATGATGCGCATTTTGCCTTCTCTCTGTCAGTGAAGTCCATTCTGAAACGCGTCCGAAAAAATAACTGTAACTCTGTCAATACTTGTCACAGAGATACGAGAGATGTCTCTTTATCTTTAAATAAAGTAATTTACTAAAAAAATAAATATTTCCAGTTTATGTAATCCGTTTGAAACCAAGGAGAGGTAGAGTTTTTTCAATCTCCCTTCATTATTTTTAATGAGCTGAGCCGCCACGCACCCAGAGCTGTTCACATGGTAAATAGGTGATCTATGCATCGCACACGCGGCACGCCCCCCGATCAATGCCATAACAACACGAAAATTCTTCATCAGAATACTGATAGTTCATCGCGTTTTAAGGATGGCAGCACACTACTCCTTCAGAGGATTATAAACAGCGGGGAATAATTCACCTTTTGCTCAGAGGAATTTAAAACTTGTACGACGAACGGTTGCATTTTGAAGAACAAATTGACCCCGCCGAGGATACAAGTTCGGAGTAAGTTGTTTAGTGTTATAATTCCTTTTCTGATCGTAGAGCTCAAATGCATTTTCAGACTATATTTTGCCTAGTTTTGACATAGGAAATATTACCTCACAACATTCGTGTAGGCCTATACGCTCGTGTAAACTTTTTGGATAACTGCTTAGGTTAAGCAGGTTTCCGCAAGTTTTGTTTGAGTTCTTCTGTGGTCTAGTGGTCAGATCGTTTGCCAAGCGTGTCAGAGGTTACGGGTTCGAATCCGCCCTCGGTAT
This sequence comes from Chrosomus eos, assembly GCA_036326025.1. Lineage (NCBI taxonomy): Eukaryota > Metazoa > Chordata > Actinopteri > Cypriniformes > Leuciscidae > Chrosomus > Chrosomus eos. The sequence goes on from CM070832.1 coordinate 35,385,281, forward strand.
AGTTTTTTTTCTCTCATCAAAACCTAATATGTTCATCAGTGGTTACAGTCTTTATCAAGCACACACGTATATAGGACACACGTTTGTGTGCATTTTATTTTGTGATTTCACCGGAATGAATAGTGTCCGCAATGGCGATAGCGTCCGAGTGAAGACTGCGCGCGCGCCGCCACAAGAGACTGTATCCATGACACTGATAGCAGCGGACACAAGCGCTCAGCTTGAGTTCAAAAACAAAACATTTTTGCGCTAGATCTCTTATTTAAGAGCGGACTAAATGAATGTTCTACTAGTTAACTGGAGATGTTTTATTTGTATTAGGTATAGCCGTTCATTGAGTGTATCAGTAAATGCGTGCGGTCTAGAGGCTATGTGTCATGGTGGAATATATATATATATATATATATATATATATCACAGGAAGCAATAGCGAGTGAAGATACTTTATTAAATAACTCAGTCCAATGCAGTAGCCAGATGAACACGGTAACGCAGGGACTTCGATGGCCAACACGGTGAAGTGAAGACAGATGGTGAGACAAATCCACAGACGATACGAAGAACAGAAACTCCAAGCACGGTAGAAAACTCCAGGGAACACGAGACGATCAGGAACACGAGAACCAGACAGGGACACACCAAACAACGATCTGACAAGGATGAGAAAACAGCGGTGAGTATAAATAGTGTGGTGATGATCAACAGCAGCTGGTGATGTGATGATGAGCAGCTGGAGCAGATCAGGTAATGCCATACAGACACGCCCCTCACACACGTGCATTCATACAACAACATAAAGACGAGACTGGAAGGAAACAGAGAAATGTCTACCGTGACACTATGGGCCATAAACAGATAATCGCGGTGACGCGGTCTACCCATCAATAGATGTTTCTCCGTCCATCAACAGATACATTGTGCATCTATAATCATAATTGTCCATCAGTTTACTTTGGATAATGTGCTAACAGTTTTTTGCTTTTTTTTTGTTGTGTTTACATTGTCACCATCAGCCTTCAGAAATCATTCTGATATCAACATGACATCATGACTTTTGCGTAAACATACACGCCACTTTCAAGTCAAGTGGCGTATTATCTATCATTTTGAGCTATCGGCGTGTATGCGTGTATGTCTACGCTGTTAAATGTCCGAGTGATTCCACGTGTATGTACACGCCGTTAAATGTCCGAACGAAACAAAGAAAAACCTAGATCTACATCTGGCGAGCGATATTTTTTGTCCTAGGATGGTAGGGGAACACTTATTAATGGTATTAACCCCAGTGACGGGTAGGTTTAGGGACGGGGTTGGGGTAGGTCATATATTTATATATACAGTAATGTAACGTTAAGTCAACGGCGTTCATAAACACGCTGAAAAGCGATTATGCGTGTTGATAGCACGCCAAAAATGGAAATACGAATTGGCGTGTTATACATACGCTATTTCATGAGCTCATCATTGATGTTTGTGAAAGAGTGGTCAGAATGATTTTCACTTCATTTTGATTCTCTTCACTTCAATTCTAGTCTACAAGAATAGTAACCCAAAAGTATCATGGACAACTATTCAATATGTGTTAAATGGCCTTATTGCGGTGACATTTATTTTCCCAAAACGTACTAACCACGCATATTATTTTTTTTTCTATAAAATGCATACATGTACATCCATTTTGCTCACATATTATTGTAGCAGAGTTTGTGCTGAATACAGCAAATTTATATGTTGGCAAATGGTATGTTTTAAGTAGATGAAATAAGCACAAATGTCAGGGCATGTCAAAACACCTCAAGAGCCCCAAAACAGCTCAGACCCCAGAGGGTTAAAGGAGAATGGCACTGCAAGAGAGACATCGAGCCAGCCTTCCCCCACATTACCGGTTTGAACCCAACACAAGGGAAGAAACTGGCTCCACTCAGAGATTGTAGAATCGTGAGAATGTGTTTGGTGTTGCCCAGCCCACAGCTCTGCAGAGGTCTGCAGAGGCAAGGTACGCCAAGACGATGTCATCCACTATCAAGTGGGCCGACCTCTGTTTGGAGACAGCCTTTCCCTTCTGCTGACGTCTAAAGCAGACAAAGAGCTTCCCTGAGCTTCTGAAGCTCTGCGTGCGGTCCATGTAAACACGCAGTGTGCGAATTAGACACAGCAATGCGAGGGCTGGGTCTGCCTCCTCTGGGGCAGTGTTTCCACCTGTAAGTTCACCACCTGGTCCCTGAAAGGAGTGGTGTGAACATTGGGCACGTATCCAGGCCGAATTCAAGGCACGATTCACTAACCGAAAATGCCTGCAGACCACTACCCTCTTGAAGGAAGCAACGCAGTCAGGAGCACTGCCTTTAGATACAGGATTATAAACTCAACTGACTCTAGCGGCTCGAAGGGAGCTCTCTGTATACCCGAAAAAACACAAAGAGGTCCCATGAGGGGATGATGAGTGTTCTGGGAGGATTTAACCTCCTGGAACCTCTCAAGAACCTAATGTTGAGATTGTGCTTTCCCAGTGACTTGCCATCAACAACATCATGATGAGCTGCGATGGCGGCAACACTTTCAAGGTAGAGGGGGACAGCCTCCGCTCCAAGCTCTCTTGAAGGAAAGAAAGCAAAGAGAAGATCAGCATTTCCAGGGAGCTTCCCTTCAAAGCATAAGTGCGCCTTATAGAGTCGACTCTAGCTGAAGTGATAGTGTCAACTACCGCTGGAGATAGGTAATTTAAGTCCACTGTTCGGAGACCACACATGGAGGTTCCAGAGGTATGAACATGGATGCCATGGTGCCCCATCCTTGAGAAAGCAGGTCCTTCATCAGGGGAATTCGCCAGGGAGGAGCTGTCGCGAGGAGCATCAGTTCTGGGAACCAGGTCCGGTTGGGCCAGTACAGTGTAACTAACAAGACCTGCTCCTTGTCCTCCTTGACCAGTGTCTGTGCGAGAAGTCTTACTGGGGGAAATGCATACTTGCGTAGGCCCAGCTGTGTGCCATGCAGTGCATCTGTGCCAAGTCAGGGAATAAAACAACTAGAACAACAAAAGGCCCTACATGGTTCAGACCGTGTATTTAACCGATCGTTTATCGTTTTATAATTTATCACGCTCTTTAAGGTCACATAACTCTGGGCTTCTCGTAGTACCTATGATACCTAAGTCCACTATAGGAGGGAGAGTGTTATTGAATTTGGCTTCTAAACTCTGGAATAGCCTTCCTGATAATGTCCGACGCTCAGACTCTCTCAGTTTAAATCTAGATTAAAGACAGACCTCCAAGGATTCATATGATGCATCTCATAACCTAATACTCCAGTTATATCAGATCAAATGCAGATGATTATCTGCTTAATGTTACAAACAGCAGCTACACAAATTATTTTCCATTTTCTTTTCTGTTTTTTCTTGGGATGCCCATCCTGAGGCAACTAGAGAGTACGTCAGCCCCAGTTTGGATCCAGCCTCTTAGGAAGACTTCAGATGCCCAACACCTGTGAAGAGACAGTGCCAACTCCTGACAGGACTTCAGATGATGCCAAACACTGAATCAACATGCACCAATGCTACATTTTTCTATATATCCTTATCATTATGTTAACAACATATATTCGTTACTTCAATGAGCTCATTGTTTTTGCCTTAAATGAATACATTGTTTAAATTAGTACATGATGTTAGCTATCTGCGTTATTTGTTTGTTTATTTCTGAAATATGGAAATTATTTGGACTAAGTAACCTCTGATAAAAGATCACTCTAAAATGTAATGTAGATACATGCATTTTCAGTAAAGCTGCATTTAAATGATATGTATTGTAAAAAGCGCTATACAAATAAATGTGAACTAAATATATCTTTATACAAGTTTCCATGATAGATTTTTCAAGATAAATCATTTTATTATTATTGAAGATTGCCAGTTAGCTAAGTGTCAAATTATTATTAACCCTTTAAAGCCTGACATATTAATTCATAGTCTGAATAATATATATATATATATATATATATATATATATATATATAATATATATATATATATATATTGTGGCGGGAGGAGCAAACGACAGACACAGTGGGAGTGGTGTCAGGCCTCGGAGAGGGATTTATTAAAGCAAATAAACATAAAATGGTCCAAAAATTGGGAAATAAAGTGTGAAAACAAAAGGGGATCTGGAGTCCTCGTCGTGCCAGGGAATCGTGAAGGATGGGATGGTGAAGAGATGGGATGGGTCTCTCTCTCCCTCTCCCAAGACTCTCTCTCTTCGGTCTTAGGCACGAGGGGCGGCGGCTTCGGCATCACGTCTTGTCCTCTCTACGCCCGGACAACTGGGGAATAGCGGCCCGGCATCCTAGCCAGTCAGTGGTGTCACGCATTGTTCTCCATTACAGACTGCAGGTCCGGTGATTCACATATTGGACGGCACAGGAATCTCTTCGCGCTCCCTTCCTGGAATATTGTTCAGCTGTGCCTCATCACACGCAGCCAATTCTCCTCTTCAGCGCCCCTCCTGTCCAATCACACCGAGTCGGGAACCTGGCGAAGGGCGGAGAGTTAAGGGACGGGGTGGCGCTGATTACCAGGGAGAGGCATTCGATCCGTCACTATATACATATATATAGTTAAATGGAACCTTTTTAGACAAAATCTAAAAATTTTCATGTGTTTTTTGTTGAGTACCTTATTTAATACTCACATTTGGACATGATTTTTCTAAAAATTTTGTATTGATAATCAAGTAAACTCACAATGCTTCAATTCAGTAAGTCTTCCTCTTGAAGTATTACTACCAAATATAAACATTTTTCTTACTTTTACTTTATAAATGTATTACTTTATTACTTTATGGATGACATCCCTAGGAAAGAACAGCCTACCCGGCAAGTATAAGGCCTGGGGTTTTTTCCAACGAGCTGGAAAAAAGCTGACCCAAAAAAACCCTGTGGCATGGTGCAGAGGGAGGTCCGTATAGCAGAGGAGGAAACCCATCATGTTAAGGTTTTTGCCATGAAAAAAACAGGGCAGTGGGAGGGCGTACGAGAAAGGGCCCTGACGTGGCAGGACATCTGGACCATGGTACGATGTCCTGCCTACTCCATCAAAGCTCCATATTTGGGGATGGCAGAGAGCCCCAGCTGCACGCTGTGTGGAAATCCAGCCAATCTTGAGCATGTCCTTTCATCATGCCGGTCAAGCTTGGCAGATGGGAAATTCCAGTGGTGTCATGATAAGATCCTGTCTCGGTTGGTGGATGGTGTGGAACAGGCAATGAAGAAGGGTAAACAACTTTCCGACGGGCACCACTTTATCCATTTCTTCAGGACAGGAGGGAGCACTGCAGAGGGAGCAGAGGGGTCCTGGCCTCAGCAAATGACTGGGAGATGCGGGCAGACCTGAAGAAGCAGCTCAAATTCCCAGAGATAGCACACACATAGCCTCAGACCAGATATTGTCCTCTGGTCTAGAGTTAACAGTAGCCTGGGAAGAGAGGATGGAGGAGGCACATGAGCATAAGCTTAAAAAATATCGAGGCCTTATCCTCGAGAGCCAGCAAAAAGGATGGAAGGCCTGGAATCTACCAGTAGAGGTTTTGCTGGACAGTCGCTCTGGAGAACCCTTGGATTGTTAGGGATTGAAGGGATGGCCAGGAAACGGCTGATAGGCAATGTCACTGAACAGGCGGAAACAGCATCTAATTGGATTTGGATACAGTGGTAGGTGCGGTGGCAGAGCAAACCTGTTAAAAAGGCATAGAGTTGGGTGGTGGTCAGCAGGGGTAGATCCAGGACGCTAGATCTGCTGTCGAGTCCTTCCAAGGTGTTTTCGGCTTAAATTGACGAAACACCAAGGAAGGGGGGTGGGTGCCCATCTGATAACCGGCTATAGCCACCAAACTCTTGTATTGTTGAGAGATGTAGCCAAGCCTTGAGCTGGCCCGGTGCCTGAAAGGAGGAGAGAAGTAGAGGAGAGAGCGATGCCACTGGCTCACAGGTGGGGCAGAGTACCTGTAAAGGTGGGCCAGCTGCGATGATCACACAAAAGGAACATAGTAAATTGTGTGCAAAAATGTTTCGCTGCAAAATTCAGCGATGTAACAATTTTCCTTGATTCGTTTATGTGTATAGCTTATTTAGTGTGTCTGTACATAACTGCAGGTGTTGTGTTGATCACAATCTAATCTCTCTCTCTCTCTCTCACACACACACACACACACACACACACACACACACACACACACACACACACACACACACACACACACACACACACACACACAAAACAAGCACAGAGAAAGCACACAGACAAGTAAAGTGTTTAATGAAACTGCATGTGCGAGGGTTTATTTGTGAAGGCATCTGAGGTTCTTTTATGTGATGATCTGAGGAAGCATCGTCTGTCTAAATCACGTCTGCGTAAAGAGAGTGTAGAGATTGTCTTAATTAGAAGGTGTTTTCGGATAATATTTTGGGAATCCCTTTGCTGAAATTCATTCATGTGTATTTTTCACAATCTAGGTTTGATTTTCTTCTAAAGATCTTTAATATTCAGATTTAAAACATTACTTTAAACAGGGTTCCCACAGTCATGAAAGCTGGAAATATCAGATTTCAAAATGATAATTTCCAGATCTGGAAAAGAAGGAAGTTAATGAAACCTTAAGAAGTTGTGTAAATTTATACACCTAAAAAAATTAGCTAGTTTTATTCAAATACAAAAATATTAAAGTAACACTATTTAGTTTTTCAACCTTCATAATATATTTCCAAGACCCTTGTGATGGTACATCGACTTAAAATAAGTTAAATCACAAGTCTGCCATAGCCTGATGTGGTCTGTATCGCTTTTACTGGCACTATGTAACTTCGGGTTTCGGGTAGGAACCCGTGCACAAAAATAACTACAGAATTCAACTGCTTTACCTCAAGCGCTACAATAGTCATTATTTCGTTTTTCTTCGTTTCTGATGTCGCAATACATCATCCTTTCATGAAATCATGTAACATACTCTACCTTGTCTGTGGACATCGTTCATTCTGAAGCCGGTGCTGGATAAACAGCGAGCGAGCGTGCGACGGTAGGCTAAATTATTTACGACAGCGGTAATGGACAATTTTGTTTCCAACCAGTAGGGCGACCGAAGAGGAAAAGTTACTTGGTGTTACTTTAACATAACTGACACAATACGAATGCATTAATTTATACAGCAAGCCTAATTTAAATCAGGTTAAAAAATGCTGTTTAGGGTAAGGTTAACACTTTTACAGTGTAATATAAGCTTTTGTAGAAATGCTCAACTCTTGCTCAAAACAAACGTGCAAAAGATTTTGTAAATAAAATAAAGATTATTCGACTATATTTTATATTACTATTCCAAAATGTTTAATTCAGTGTGTTACTGGCCATTATTATCAATTATTTCTGAAATTTACTTGCAATTTCCAAGTGAAAACCTTATCCTAAATTTTTGTTCAGTGTATTTGCATTATGGGATTGCTTTCTCCATGAACACTTCCTTTAGCCCAATGAAGTTAGCATAAAGAACAGCAAATGTGTGCTGCTCACTATCCATGGGATCACATTCTGTTCTTGCAATTTTTCCTAAATGACATTTATAATCAGCCACTTTAATGCTGATTCTCTAAGTCATCTGACCCACCTTATTTTGCACACCATGAAGCCTGTGTGTAGTGTGCTACTTTTCCCGAGCAGTGATGCGGTGCCACACAGTCTACGGGAGCCGTCATTCACTCGCTGTGCAATTACCCACGCACTCGCAATCGGCTGCACAATGCCGAGATGGCCGGGAAATTCAGGTGAAAGATGCCAGGCAGCAATCAGCAGGAGAGAGCGAAGCCATTTCCTTTCATTTGGCATCAAACGGAAGCACCAGGCCCTTAATTACACGCCAAGTGTCAGGCCGGCCAGCTGAATGCCTTATTATTCCGCCGAGCTGCATTCAATTCAGTTTCGTTCAGATAATCCACAGAGAATAGAGCAAACGGAGGCTTGAACCATGACAAAGAGAGAGTCATAACAGAGAGAGAGAGAGACTTGACTGTGGTGAGGGTGATTTATGCTTGTGAAAGCACACAGTGGGTCCGTCATATTCACCTGAAATCAGCTCAAACTGTAACACGGAGACCATCACTGAAAAGGTTTAGCGATGCAGAAGCTGTGTATGTGTCTATGATTTAATTGTGTTCCCTCAACTATCACGATAACCAACTCAAAAACATGGAACGGGACTCATAATACTGTGCCATTTTTAATATCTCTCTGACAAGAATTTCATGGGATCTATTACCACAACTTAAATAAATGCATGGCTACAACTTAAAAGTTCTAATTTATTGATTTAATTCAGCCTTTTAAGTTGCATTAAGATTTGTTTGATGAATTATGTTGACATAATGTTGATCATTACATACAACTTAAAATTACGTGTAATTGAAATTGAAATTTCTGCATTATCCAAATTCTGCATGATCATTTTCACAAAACTTTTATGACCCCGAGAATATTTTGTCGTTTGAATATCTGAATATGCAATGGCGGGGAAAGTGTTAATGAAATTGTCTTTTGAAGTGCGTTTTCAATCAGCTCCCTAGTTCAGTAGGCAGGGCACTGATGAGGGAGTCGGCCCTTAAGGCTATTTTAAGGGTTCTAAATCAAAAAATCCATCCATGGCACTGAAACGTTCGCTCCCTAAAAAAGTCCCACAATGCACTGTGAAAAGCAGAGAGCATCGATACTCACTATGTTTCCTTAACGGAAGTGCTGAAGCATGAAACATAAATCACCTGAGCCAACTCACTACACATATTGACACGCGATAGAGATGTTTTTTTTATATACATTTCAGCATGAACACACACTAGAAAGGTAATGAACACAATCTAGCTAACATTTATAATTTATTTACAGCCGAAATGTTTACGCACGTATATGTAACAAGCAAAGTATTTATCATAATGTTGTACTTTAAAATATAAACAAATAATGTCAGAAAGATATCAGCTCTGCTGTTGTTCATAAATACCAGTAGTGATGTTGTACAATAAAGACATTGTCATGTAGTGAGCCTTTACGTCCTTTACTGTCCTTACCACAGCCCGAGTTCATGCTCATGATATACTGATTCACGAGCTAGAGAGCTGATTGAGAAAGATCTGCTAGTGTTTATTGCTGTTATGTTGGACATTTAAAAGAGGACATTTTGTGGTCATCATTGTGCTAAAGAGTAGAGCTTGATGTTATGTTGCCGTTACATTTAGTATGTTAGAAACTTCAGAAAAGACACAACCATACATTGACGACGACCAACAAACACTGAGGGAAAACACAGGGCTTAAATGAACTGAACCAAACGAGATAATTAACTGAAAACAGGTGAAGAAACTGAACACAAACGAGGAGCGGGAAAACTAACAGGACTAAACCAAAAATCACAAAAGACAGGGGAAAACAAGATCACAAAACAGAACTAAACACATCAAAACCGTGACAGATCCCCCCCCCCCCTCCCCGAAGGCGCGTCCTCGTGCCGTATAACATCCAAAGGGGTGGGAGGGTGGGCGCCCTGGAGGCTGACGAGGGCATGGTGCAGGTCCAGGAAGCCTCCAGGGCGGAGCAGGTTGTGGGCGTGGCCACGGCGGAGCAGGCTGTGGGCGTGGCCACGGCGGAGCTGTCGGACCCTCGGGCGTCCAAGGCGGAGCTGTCGGACCCTCGGGCGTCCAAGGCGGAGCTGTCGGGGAACTTGGGGAGAAGGACAGGCTCATAATTGGGAACACGTACCGGCTCAGGAACAGAAACCGGCTCATTCACGGGAACAGACACCGGTTCAGGTACGGAAACAGACACCGGCTCAGGAACGGGACACCGGCGTGACGTGAGGCTCTGGCTCGGCAGGCGTGACGTGAGGCTCTGGCTCGGCAGGCGTGACGAGAGGCTCTGGCTCGGCAGGCGTGACGTGAGGCTCTGGCTCGGCAGGCGTGACGCGAGGCTCTGGCTCGGCAGGCGTGACGCGAGGCTCTGGCTCGGCAGGCGTGACGCGAGGCTCTGGCTCGGCAGGCGTGACGCGAGGCTCTGGCTCGGCAGGCGTGACGCGAGGCTCTGGCTCGGCAGGCGTGACGCGAGGCTCTGGCTCGGCAGGCGTGACGCGAGGCTCTGGCTCGGCAGGCGTGACGCGAGGCTCTGGCTCGGCAGGCGTGACGCGAGGCTCTGGCTCGGCAGGCGTGACGCGAGGCTCTGGCTCGGCAGGCGTGACGCGAGGCTCTGGCTCGGCAGGCGTGACGCGAGGCTCTGGCTCGGCAGGCGTGACGCGAGGCTCTGGCTCGGCAGGCGTGACGCGAGGCTCTGGCTCGGCAGGCGTGACGCGAGGCTCTGGCTCGGCAGGCGTGACGCGAGGCTCTGGCTCGGCAGGCGTGACGCGAGGCTCTGGCTCGGCAGGCGTGACGCGAGGCTCTGGCTCGGCAGGCGTGACGCGAGGCTCTGGCTCGGCAGGCGTGACGCGAGGCTCTGGCTCGGCAGGCGTGACGCGAGGCTCTGGCTCGGCAGGCGTGACGCGAGGCTCTGGCTCGGCAGGCGTGACGCGAGGCTCTGGCTCGGCAGGCGTGACGCGAGGCTCTGGCTCGGCAGGCGTGACGTGAGGCTCTTGCTCGGCAGGCGTGACGTGAGGCTCTGGACTGGATGGGACCACCGGCGAAGGAAGCTTTGGGCTGGATTCATGGGCTGTAGTTGATGCGTGTACTGCCCACACACACAAAACGGCCATGGACATTACAATGACTGCTGTGTCTTTCAGAGTAGACCCAAGTTCAACATGAACAGTCTCTGGCAAGGCAGACAACATGTTCAGATTCTGGCTGGCAGGCGACTGGTTCAGGCTTTGTCGAGCAGGCGATGGGCTCTGGCGTTAGCGTGCAGGTGATGGACTCAGGGCATACCAGACTTGGAACTGGATAGAGTGGGAGATCCTCTACGAGGTAGTTGGATCCACATGCCCACAGCGTGTGATCCACAAACTCCAAGAACGACATATTTAGGTCCTTCACCAGAATTATCTGGGCTAATGGGTCCTTCAGTCCACCCCAGAAACTCTTTGTCAGTTCTTCTTCCTCCAGCTTCACATCATCGTAGAGCTCAAGGTACCGCCCTGCATACTCTTCTAGAAAGTGTTCCTCTTGGAAGAGGATTGGTGTTTCAATGCTTCGGCTCATTCTCTGGTTCTCCTTTCCTTTTCCTTTCCTTACCTTTTGTACGGGTTGGTCGTTCTGTCAGGGTTGCGGTGCAGAGAGCTGAAGACGAGGACACCGTAGCTAGGGATGGCTGACGCGAAACAGTCGTTCCGAAGCTTTGCGAGATCCCGAAGCGCAGATGTTTCGAATCACTGATTCGAAGCGTGATTCAAAACACCCATGTCACGTGACTATGGCCAAACGAAGCCTCGAAGTGTTTCACAAGTGTTTCATCAGGTGTGATCCGCCGAATCAGCGTTTGATTGTCACGGTAGGAAACAGACCACACAATCGCACATCTGTATAAAAGTGAAATCAACGTATATTGACCTCGTGGGTTTTTGTGAGAGGAGTTTGATTTTGAGATAACGCATTTTTGGTGATATAGTGACATTTAGCCTATATGCGATTTGTTTAGTTATATTTAGGCTTACATTTAAATTTACACAACACATTGACTGATAGGCTAGAGACACAGAGTATACATATAGTGACACATTAATAGATACATAGATGTATATATATATATATATATATATATATATATATATAGACAGCTAGCTTAATAGAGAGATAGATAGATAGATATATAGATAGATTAAAGATAGGCTACATATAAATACATAGATTATAGATACATATCTAAATACATAGATAGATTATAGATACATATTAATACATATCAAATACATAGATAGATTGTAGATACATATATGTAATTACATAGATAGATTAGAGATACATATCTAGATAGATTTGGATAGATAGATGAAATGGAGGCTCCCCAGAAGAGATGCCGTACATCTGTGGTGTGGGAGCATTTCCATTTAGAAACCCCCAATAAAGTGAGATGTGTGTATTGTGATCGGCAGCTCGCCTACTGCAACAATACATCATCCATGATTGGCCATTTGAGGAGTCCTTCCACAGCAGACAAATTAATATTTTTGAAAAAAAAAATTGTACAAAAGTGAGACATTGTGGCTTGATTTATTTTAGTAATATTCATTTTGCAGGACCAAAATAACATTATTCACAGTGAGGAGCCTATCCGGTTGTTAAGTCGTGACGTAAGCGCTCTCCGATAATACTGTTTCCAGGTGCAAAGGCCGGGTCCTCTCTACCTACCTACCGCTTTGGCCGGAGTTTTAATGTGTTCCCGTGTAGTTTTAATAGATCGGAGTTAAAAAAAAACAAGTGACATTTAACTGTCATCTACCGCTTTCCCTGTGACAAGAAAGATAAGAGAAAATGGCGGCAGTTGATTAGGTAAGTTACAAATCTTAAACGAATGAAGAAACTTTGCGCCAGTGGGTGCTATCCCTTAATCCCTAGTAACACCCACTGGCACTGAAGCGAAAAAAGCCCTTTTAAAAAAGGGTTTATGTAGTCTAGGAACTGAAAGACGAGCGGAGCGCTTGGGCCCGGAAGAGGCTAAACGTCACGCGTGACGTCAGACTTAACAACCGAATAGGTTACAAGGTTCACATATTAGAAAAGTACAATAATAAAAAAATAAAATAAAAAAATCATGGCTCGTCAAGGTTTTTTCAGATCAACACCTGCAAGTGACCACTAGATGTCACCGTTGAGACGGGTGTCGGATTGATTCGAAGCTTCGAAACAATATGGACCATTTGGTTCAACTGTTTCATTGGTTCACGAAGCCTCGATCTGCCCATCACTAACCGTAGCTGCAGTTTAGAAGATTTATTTACAAAATTAAACTTCCAAAGACAAACAGAAACAAAAGAACAAAACTCCAGGACTTCAGAAAAGACACAACCATACATTGACGACGACCAACAAACAATGAGCGAAAACACGGGGCTTAAATGAACTGAACCAAACGAGATAATTAACTGAAAACAGGTGAAGAAACTGAACACAAACGAGGAGCGGGAAAACTAACAGGACTAAACCAAAATCACAAAAGACAGGGAAAACAAGATCACAAAACAGAACTAAACACATCAAAACCGTGACAGATGGTTCTCAGAAATCGCTTACTGCACCTTTAAGTGCTGCCTTGTTAATTTGTTAATAAAATAAGATTTCGGGGACCTAGTAATTGTGTTTTTTGTTTACTTGTTTAAACATTAATCAGACCTACAGTTTTTGAATTCAATATCTTTATGTATAAATTAATATCTAAAAAAGAATAACATTCAAAAGCCTTTAGTGCAAAATATTAATATGAGCCTTGACAAATAATTTTAAAGACAAAAACAAATGCCCAGGGACTTAGCACAGTATGCAATTTGTGTATGTGCTAAATATGAGCAGGCATTTAAAGGGCTGCTGGTATAATGGCATCAGTTTCATGCACAGACTGAGGTCCTCCCTCTGGCGTCCTGCCCGTCATCTGAGGGAACTAAACGGGCACCTCGCTGGCGGGACACACCCCAGTGACTCAGACAACCACTGAAGCTTACACACACCAGATCCCCTTATCTCATAGATTCCGGTTCTATAGAGATGAACAAATTTATTAATAACCAAGATGTCATAATTATAATATTAGCTGCTGTAAGTTATTTTTTGAAGATAACACTTATAAAATGTTCGTCCTACTACACGTATATTAATGAAAACAGAGAAATCCCACATGCCTCTGTGACAGTGCTAGAATGTGAACACAGGAGGAAAAGTCAAGTCGAGTCCTATAATCGCATTTAGAAGATTAGAGCTGAGCGCTGACACTTGCAATCAAGCAGTTGAGATATCACTTTATGTGAGTGTACTGTATATATACACTGTGCAGATAAACTTGGATATTTCATATCCAGCCTTATATAAAGAGCGATAATATAGTTCTGAGACAACCCCCCCCCCCCACCACCACCATTTATCAATTTTCTTCAAACGACAGGAGTTTTGACCTGCTTATCTGAAAAATGGCAGACAGCGTTTCAGAACATGTTTTAAAAAAATAAAATGTATACATATATATGTATAGCTGCATATATATAAACAATTATATATATATATATATATATATATATATATATAGCTGCATATATATCATTTTTATTTATATAAATGATATATATATGCAGCTATACTCAAAGCATTGCAGCAGCTTCAATAATAATACATACAAAATAAAAATAATAAAAAATAAACCATTTTTAATCAGTTAATATTTAATTATATTTAATAACCATAATGTTCAGTATACATCAGCTTTTAATGAGGTGCTGCAGATCTTTGAGTGTGTGTGTTCAGAAGACTACAGGCTTAAATGGGACGCAGACAGTTTGAAGTAAACAGATGGAGGTTTGGAGAAGCTCGCGCGCTGCAGCATTAGCCTCCCACACACACGCGAGACACACACATCTCCAGCGTTCACCTGAAATGACCCTCTCAAAAACTGCGTCTGCATGCAGTGAGTTTGAAAAAGCTGAGGTTCTCCCATAAAGACTGAATCCACAACTAACACAATAAGGAAACAGGGTTTGGGAGTCTTTTCACTCACTGCATTAACTGGATCATGAAAAGTGGGAGTTTTATTCCAAAATAGAGTCAGACCTGAATGTGAGTTTGACATTTTGAAGAGGCTTTTTGAACAGAACATGGAAGCAGATTATCATTTATTGGGTCTTTACAATATGTTCCCGATATTGTAGTAATGCATTGACCAACATTAACTAATTAAATAACAATGATCAATACATTGTTATAGTATTTTTTTTTTTTTTAGCTTTAATTCATGTCAGTATTATTATAGTTTTATTAACATTTCAAATTCAAATTACACATCTTCTGAAAGATACTGAATCTACTGATCACAACGCAGGAAAATAAGAAGCAGAAACAAGTGATAGGAGCATTGCTTATGTCCAAGTAAAATAACACGATTATCAACATGAAGCAGCAAATAAAATCAAAACTGCCTAATGTTACTGAATGAAATGTCGACCCAGGACGAGCTTTAGGACCGTGAAGCTTTGGGGTGTTAATGGACTCGATCTACTCTATCTGTATTTTGATCACCGTTCTGAATCCGATCCGGATGAAGTCTTTGACTAAAACATAATTCAAGTTTTGATAAAAAATACATAAAGTGTAACTATTCAATGTGTTTGAGTTCTGGTTTTGTGATCTTGGTTTCCCCTGTCTTTGTGGTTTTTGGTTTAGCCCTGTTAAGTTTTCCCGCTCCTCGTTTGTGTTCAGTTTCATCACCTGTGTTCTGTTAATTATTCAATCATTCCATGTGTATTTAAGCCCTGTGTTTTCTCCCAGTGTTTGTCGATCGTCGTCTATGTATGGTTGTGTGTAACCTTTGAAGTCCTGGAGTTTTGTTCCTGTTTCAGTTTGGAAAGTTTCATTTATGTTATTAAAACTTTATATTGAAGTTTCCGTGTCCTCGTCTTCGGTCACCTGCACCGACCCTGACAGAACGATCAACCAAACAAAATGAGCTGGGAGCTCGCCGGGCAGATCGCGGCACTGGCTTTGGATAGCCGCGATCTCTTCACATTCACCTGGAGGTTTGTTCCTCTGGCTGCCTCCAGCCCTCTGGACGACAGGGCCATCATGGCATGTTATCGGCTGGGGGTGAAGACCGTGGACCCGAGGGAGCTCCCAGACATCTCCGGCCTAGACTGGAGAGAGGCACTCTCCCGATGCCTGGAGAGCTTCCTCCCATGGCATGTCATGACCACTAGCCCAGTCAAGCCTTCACCGCTCCAGCCAGAGACCGTCCCGCCAGAGACCGTCCCGCCAGAGACCGTCCCGCCAGAGACCGTCCCGCCAGAGACCGTCCCGCCAGAGACCGTCCCGCCAGAGACCGTCCAGCCAGAGACCGTCCAGCCAGAGACCGTCCAGCCAGAGACCGTCCAGCCAGAGACCGTCCAGCCAGAGACCGTCCAGCCAGAGACCGTCCTGCCAGAGACCGTCCTGCCAGAGACCGTCCTGCCAGAGACTTCTTCCCCGCTGGTCCCGTCCAGCCCTGCCGAGCCCTCACCGCTGGTCCCGTCCAGCCCTGCCGAGCCCTCACCGCTGGTCCACGTCTGTCACGTCACGTCTGCCCAGCCTGTCCCAGAGCCTGTCCCTTTTCCAGTCTCTCTCCCCATTAATTTTTTGGGGGGGGGCCATAGGCCCTCGCCGTGGGCGCCGAAGGACCCACGGCCGCCCGAAGGGGTCTCACCGCCATGGCCGCCCGAAGGGGTCTCACCACCATGGCCGCCCGAAGGGGTCTCACCGCCATGGCCGCCCGAAGGGGTCTCACCGCCATGGCCGCCCGAAGGGGTCTCACCGCCATGGCCGCCCGAAGGGGTCTCACCGCCATGGCCGCCCGAAGGGGTCTCACCACCATGGCCGCCCGAAGGGGTCTCACCGCCATGGCCACCTGAAGGGGTCTCACCGCCATGGTCACGCCCGCAGCCTGCTCCGCCCTGGCCACGCCCACAGTCTGCTCTGCCCTGGCTACGCCCACAGTCTGCTCTGCCCTGGCCACGTCCACAGTCTGCTCCGCCCTGGCCACGCCCGCAGCCTGCACCGTCGTGGCCACGCCCACAGCCTGCTCCGCCCTGGCCACGCCCACAGCCTGCTCCGCCCTGGCCACGCCCACAGCCTGCACCGCCCTGGCCACGCCCACAGCCTGCACCGCCCTGGCCACGCCCACAGCCTGCACCGTCGTGGCCACGCCCACAGCCTGCACCGTCGTGGCCACGCCCACAGCCTGCTCCGCCTGAGTTCTGGTTTTGTGATCTTGGTTTCCCCTGTCTTTGTGGTTTTTGGTTTAGCCCTGTTAAGTTTTCCCGCTCCTCGTTTGTGTTCAGTTTCATCACCTGTGTTCTGTTAATTATTCAATCATTCCATGTGTATTTAAGCCCTGTGTTTTCTCCCAGTGTTTGTCGATCGTCGTCTATGTATGGTTGTGTGTAACCTTTGAAGTCCTGGAGTTTTGTTCCTGTTTCAGTTTGGAAAGTATCATTTATGTTATTAAAACTTTATATTGAAGTTTCCGTGTCCTCGTCTTCGGTCACCTGCACCGACCCTGACATAAAGCTAGAATGTTTTTTTTGTTTGTTTTATCTTTTTTGTTGTTTGTTGCTTTGTTTTAAAAACAGAGGCTCTGTTCTTTCTTTTTATATTGCATGTTCATATATTCATTCAACAAAATATTCTGAGGGCCATGAAAGTTTTGTGAAAATGATCAAAAATGCTGTTGCTGGCTGGCAACTTAAAAAAAAAAAATGCAGACGGGGAAAGAGTTAACTAATGCAGTATCAACAAATGGAACCTTATTGTAAAGTTTACCATTTATTGCTATTTACTATTATATTCACACTTTTTTTATTATATCAATTTTAAATACGTTTACTGTTTAAATTGCAACAGTATATGGTTATTCCAGAAGTGGAGACAGTTAAAACATTTTGATTAAAAATAATTTAGATGATTCTTTGGAATAACATTCAGCATCGTTGTATTTTTGTCCCCATGCAGTCACTGTTTTGTGCTAAAATCTGTCATAATTAGTTTTTTCCTTTAACAATCTCTCTCTCTCTCTTCTCTTTTCTCTTCTCTCTCTCTCTCTCTCTCTCCTCTCTCTCTCCTTAGGTTTAAAAAGGAGATTTATTTTGCTGCTGTGCCTTTAAGAAATGCCCTCTTGATTCGTGAACATGTTAATGTCTTGAGTATCTGATTCTGACGACATTATTTGAGGATTTCAAAATGAGCAATTTTTGCAGCTTTTATCTCAAATGATCAAAGCAAATCAGATTTCTCATGTGACCCCTTTCAGCATTGTCCCCGAATCTCTATATAGCAGTGAGACTGGCTCAACAACAGTGTATTTGAATCTATCTTCTCTCTGTGACTAGACCAGCAGCCAGACGCTCAGACGGTGGCAGTCCTGGATCACGTCTCTATAGTGTTCTGCCTCCCCGGGGAGCTCGCGGCTCTCAAACACACTCTCACACACCTTATCTCCTCAGTGCTCCTCTATTCATTACAGCTGAAACCAGAGCGTTCGAGCGGTTCATGTGTGGAATGAACAAACAGTGCCACTCTATACTAAATGTACTCGCATAAGATCCTAAAGAAATTAAATAAAGAAGTGACAAGAACAAAACTATAAATAAAACAACCCAGGCTCTTTGGAAATATGTGACATTTTTGAAAAATGTCTGAAATCCGTTGCTCCGGGTACAATTCACTGCACTTTTCAGGTGACACGTTCACATGTGCTTTAGGCAATATTGCAGATGTCATGCAAAAAACATGCCTCTGAGTACATTTTTGCTAAATTATATTGCATTGCTTCTAGCACAATTCACAGTTACTAAATAGCATGTTAAATATTCTCTGAAACAGTTAAACAGTCTTTACTAGATTGGCTGTGTGCTTTATCACGGCAGTTTGGAAATCAAATGTTCGGTGAGTGGCACTAAAGGGTTAAATCTCATTTGAATTTAACTTCCAACAAACACTAACACTTGCACTAAATCTAACAGATAGTGTTAACAAAAGCAAATGTGATATGAAAATGCATTTACTGAATTAACCATTTTTGCTTGCTTCTAGAAGACTGAGCTCTTTATCGAGACACGTGTTTCCTTCACATTAAATATACAGTGTTGTGTCAGCTAAGCTGCCGAGTAAGTTTACTACGTCAAAAAAAGCCAAACATATGGAGATGATTATGTGATGCAAACATCAAAATTGATTTCTTTACAAATTATGCACTATAGTAAAAGTGTTTTAAGGTTCACACGAAATAAGCATTTATTAATCAATAATCTGCCCCTGTAATCATTATTTGTGTGAAAATGAATACAACATACAGCCTCAAGTATAGGTGTATAGGTATATTTTTGTAGAAATGTCACCAATGTCCAATAAACCTGGGTTGCAATAAAACCGGCAGTATCCTACACATAACTAAATAAATATATATTATGAATACATATGCCACTTAAAATTCTTAAGTACTTAACGAATGTCCTTCGATGTGAAATAAAAGGAAGCAGGTACTGAGAAAAAATTATATATGAATAATCAACTAAACCTAATTTACTTCAGTCAAGTAGGTGTTCATCTAGAAATATTACTAACCATATAAAAGTTATTCCTACGTTTACTTTATAAAATTCAGTGCAGATTTCACAGGAAAAATGACATGTGATGCATGAGCTAAATGAGAACATTCGTGCAATTACTAAAACTATATACTTTTACTTGCTAAAAAAAGTCTAAACTATCAATCAGACGACAGGACTGTTATTGTGTGCAACGGTTTACAGCAAAGTTTTGATGTTGAACATTTAGAAGACTTAGACATTTTTGTATAAAATTTAATAAAGTAAGCTTTATAGGGTTAAGAACCATCTCTCGAGTCTCTTTGACTCGTCCATAAATAAAAATGCAAACAATAACAAGTTCATACAGATGTCTGAAATCAAACATGCACAATTACTACTGCAGCAAATATGGCAGGGAGAAAGTTCATCAGAAAAGACTCGAGTCAAACTTGAGCGGTAAAACGGGAAGAATGAAAGCACACTGTGAAGGGAGCAGCCAAATGCTAAACGCGTTCCTCTGTGTAATAACAGTCCAATGGAGCAGATGGCAGGTCTTGTCAATGACGGTCGAGAGAATCGCCAACATTCTCTTCCCAACCACAACCTGGGAGAGTTCGAGGCTGAGCCGCGGGACAGAGTCTTTGGGCATCGCGTCTGGATGCTGCCGCACACTTGATGTAGACTTTGTGTAAGTCCAGGAGACTGTCCTTCAGAAGGGTGCACCTGAGTCAAGTCAAATTTATATGTATAGCACTTCATATAGGCTATAATGCCTTAGTACTTTACCATGAGACACGTTTCAGGGCTGGGCGATTTGAAAATATGTAATGATAATAGAAGTGTTCCTCAGGATTTAGATCCAGCTATACTGTATTTATAGTGTTGGCTAGCACATATATCAGTGACTCAGACACACGACTGAGCACTCAAAGGCAATTAAAAGATTTAAATATTAGTCTTTTTTTTCCATTAAGGAATTCAAATATTGGTCGGTTAAGAGATTTAACGAGGTGAAAAGTCTGATGCGAAGGCACATGCCTGAGTGTTCAAAATGTAGATAATTTAGACCATTTAAATAATGGTCATGTTTGTTCTAAGCGAGAGTGTACATCAGTGAGGATACGATTGGTTGTCTCAAGAGAAAAAATAGCCACAGTTGCCAAAGAGTCCTATGTGAGTTAAGCATTTTTCAATTCCATTTCAATTAGTAACATGTCTGATTTCAGGCAGAATTATTATATTGGGATGTAGTTCCTAACTATGGTTAAAAGTTACTTAATGGTAAAAGAATTGTCTGTGATATGCACCCAATGTGCCATTTTGCAAACCCTGCACTGGTGAACTGCTACCCAATAATATAAATGACATTACGTCACCAAAATGTGGACTTGGAAGAGGACCAAAGTGTCTGAGGGTGCCAAGCTTCCACAAGCCTTTCTGGAGATCTAATCATATGAAGTCTGCAGCACTGTACAAGACCTTCATGTAGACCTTCAACATTTTGTCACTTTCAAGATCTGCTGCTTTCTGTGCGCATTCTTCACCTGGACAGTTGAGATGGAGTGGTGATGATTAAGACAGAGGCGAAATCCATAATTTCCAGTCTACTTTTGCAAAACTTCGGAGTTTGAGAGTTTTCGGATCAGTCCACAGAGAAACAAAGTTTAAACTTAAAATAATTATTGCAGGACTAGACACTTATACAGAGGCCAAATGTGAACAATGTCATGATCACATCTACTGGAGTGGAGCTGCATGCCTCCTTGACATTAGCCGTCAGCATCAGCAAGTTTTACATTTGGTCTTTGGTAGAGGTTTTAATAAATTGATTGTAGTTAGGCCGTGAGTTGTGAGTAGCAAGCCTATAACTAGGAGCAGTGTAGCAGTGAGAATGAAAGATTGGTTGAGCATGATCCATTATTGCTGTTAGTGTTGTCAAAAAACTCTGTACTTCGGTATCAAGTCGTACTAAAATAGAAGCGCTCATAATAGAAGCGACGTGCAAGCTTGTTTTTTCAGAGCAAGCATTTAATACATTTTTTTTTTATTAAAAAAATGTAATAGTACATTTTTAAATTAACCCCAAGGAGAATAGTTGCTACAGTTTATTGTTAGGCCATTTTATCTAATTTTATCTATCAAATAGAATCTTATTGAAAGTGTTTTTGATACTACAGTTTCTTTGTTACCGTGATATACACTTTAATAATATATGTAAATTGAATCTAAATTAAGCTTTGTACCGAAATTGGTTCTGAGAACCATGGATTTTCACTGTTTTTGGTACCGAATACTGACATTTTTGGTACCGTGACAACACTATTAGCTGTACTCTGAGACTCCTGCAGTAAATTGTATAATCTATAAATAAAATATTGTTGACAAGCTTCATGCTAATGGTGATGTGACCAGGATTAGTGTACACTATTTGAAACCCTAAATTGCAGCATTAGGATCAGGAATTCAATGCCATGCAACTGGCTGCTTATCTTACATTCACCACTTAAAGTGTGTACCTCTTCTAGGCCTATTACTGGATCCCTTGTGTGTTTTCACAATATATATATTTCCTCCCTCAGTTCTCTGTGATCTCTAGTCACTTACTTGAGGGTTATGTTTGAGATCCCCATCATATCTTTGAAAATAAGGTTGTTGTCATCAAAACATTATTCCATGTCCAAACTAATCAGAAAATCAAACAGTAAACACACACAAGAAGCTTGACAACGGCAGAGGAGGACCGCAAAACAAAAACAACAATATCATCTTTACGCACAGTATATGACTGGAGAATCTGAAAACCTCCAGAGGATTTTCAACAAACACAATGTCCCCTTATATTTCAAACCTTTCAGCACACTAGAACTATTACACCCAAAGGATCTAACACCAAAACACAAAGCAATATTGTATATACAGTTCAGTGCAATGAAGAATGCCCTGACTTGTACATCAAGGAAACAAAGCAACTGCTGCATAAGCGCATTGAAGGGCAAACCCCTCAGGGCAGATTACAGATGGTTCAAATGGGCAGTGAAAGAGGAAAGCTAGAACATCCATCCATGCAAGGCCTTCTCACAATTTGTCTGTTATTCTAACATCTTTACATCAGCAGTTTTATCCCAATTTACTAGGGAGGCTTCGATTGATCTATACCGGTCGATAATCACATTCTATGACTCGATCGGTAGTCACTAAATTTGGCCAATCACATGAATTGATTGTAATATGATTACGTAAAGCAGTAAAAAGTTTACGTAAACGCGCACGTAAACAGTATACAGAGGAGGCTTTTGCTTTGTACATTCTGCTTTGTAACTTCATAAAACATAAGTAAACCATAGTAAGTTGCACATCTTTATTTAGATCCGGTTGTCTCGATTCAAACAAGCTCCTATAAAACATAACATGATGTGGAGATCTTGAAAAAATCCTGGAGTGACATGACATGCTGCTTGGCTAAAGGTATAGGACATCCGGGATCACAACATGACATCATGACTTTGCGTAAACATACACGCCACTTTCAAGTCAAGTGACGTGTGTTATCTATACGCATTTTGAGCTATCCGCGTGTATGTCCACACTGAAACGAACCGTCATCTTTTGCGTGTATGTACATGTATATGAAACGAAGCAAAATGTAGATCTACATCTGGGAAGCGATATTTTTTTCCTAGGATGGTAGGGGAAGACTCATAAATGGTATTAACCCCAGTGACGGGTAGGTTTAGGGTTGGGGTTGGGGTAGGTCATTTATATACCGTGGGTCATTCTACGGAAATGTCCATTTTTCTGTCCCTAGTCTTTACAGAAATATTACACTTAAAAAAACACTTTAGAATTACAATTTCTTTACATTTGAAAATAAAACAATATGTTATTTGAACAATTAAACCTTCTTGAGCCATCAAGTGGCAATATGTAATTTTTTATTAATTATATAGAATTTCAAACACCACAGAAGTGCTCGTCCCCACAGTCATGTACAGAGGAAAAATGCTTTATTTTGAGGTCAATAAAAGGTTTTTACACAATTTAAAATACAATAATGTATACATAACTATCTAAAATAGTATGTAAATGACATAAAAAAAGAAATGGAGAATAAATATTATAAAATTTATAATGAAAGTAGTGGTCCCCTGGAGTTGTGTCACTGGTGTTACCGTTAAACAAAAATCTCTTATTTTGAAATAAAAATCACACTGATGACATCACTTGACTTCCTTCTTCCAATTTCCTGAATTTCAATGAAGAAAAGCCCATAATAAATCCTCTGTCTCTTTTCAGGAACATCAGGAAACTGGATCTCGGGTATAGTGGGATGAGACGAAGCGCAGAGACCAGTCAGACACTGTTTTACAGCGTGCTTGGGTTGGATCATCACTCAGATTGACAGGTCTTGATTTACCGTGTTTTAGGGCTGGACGATTTTGGCTAAAAATCATAATCACGATTAATCGAACAAGTCACCTCGATTACGATTATTGAACGATTATTTTAAAAAAAATTCTCATGTCACTGGCAAGGCTTTTACTGTAAATATGTTTACGGTTATTTTTTCTAATGAAAGAGTGCATAATCCCATCTTTGTGATTCTAAAATAAGGAAACACACAGATAGCTATTAATGCTTACTTATTAAATATTTCAAACATTTGAATTAAACAAAGCATACAATGCTTGAAACAAAAACGTCTTATAAAAAGTGTAATTTAAGTTCTAATGTAAAAATAAAGTTTCCTAAAATTGTAGAAAATAAAGAACTTTTAAAAAGTTATTTCTGTAAACAAAATAAATTATTGTAAATATTGCCATTTTAAAAGTAAAATATAACTTGTATAAAACTAAAAAACAAATCATTTTCATATCGTATAGCATTTGTAAATGCTTGTGTTAGACACCTGCTTTGTGGAGGCACTTGCTGGGCGTTTGTCAGTCTCTCTCTCTTTTAGAGCAATGCACACGTAATGTCTCAGCAGCGTCTACAGTTTGCTTATGAGCTGCGATTTCTCACTCGAGAAACCACGCTTGTGCATGTTTTTCTCTGATTCGATCATAAACACGCTGGCGAACGATCCCGGCTTCAGCATCATCACGACGACGCGGCATTGATTACAGCTTTTGTTCACACAGCGCGCGTTTCGGGAGTGAACACGGCAATGTAGAGCCCCAACCTGGCATCAATCCCGGCTCGTGTTTGCGTTCACACAGAAGGAAATTTCCCGACAATTTCCCGGGATCAACGCGCTGTGTGAAAGGAGCTCATGTTGCTTCAATGTCGCAGACTGGATGGTGCGGAGTCACGTGACTACACACGCGGTAATATGTTTTAAGGGGAAAGTACATTAACACGCAGTGGGCGAAAATATTAATAGGATTCAAAAACCGAAATAACCGACATGGCAAAATTACGTCGGTTATAGGCTCTGAATTTCGGTTTCGATTATTTTTCGATTAATCATCCAGCCCTACCGTGTTTCATATAAGAGTGCACAAACAGCGCTGGAAGATCATCACTCATTTACCAGGATCTTTTTACTTGTTTTTTTTTTTTTTTATGCTTGTGGCATTTACACATGTGAGAAGTTCATATGTTCAGTAAAACACTCAGATCATTTGTTTGGACAGGTTTTTGGACTACTTATATTATAGTATTAAAAAAAGGCTACCATCTTTCCAAATGCTATAACTTTTGACTGCTTTAAGATATCAACACAAAGTTTGGCCCAGATGCAGTTGACAAGATCGTGAATAGGCCAAACCTTGATTTTATGACCTAGCATATATACTTTCAGATAGTCGTGATGTCAAGCATGACTAATAATAATGAAATAAATCAATACATTGCATCACTTTTTCTGGGGTTTTCTCAGCCTATGCCTCCAAACATGATCAAAATCTATTTTCTTCAAAATTTTTGGTTCCCTATCGAGGAAACTCGACAATGCATCGAGAATCGACACTTTGGGGACGCTCCCTTAGCGTGCGCCTCTGAAGTAAAAATGAAACTATTCCAATCCTGATTGGTGTTGCGTCGTGACGTAACATGTGACGGCATAACCGGAAGCATAAAGGTGACGCTGACGCATAGAATGCCAGCTTTCGCTCTTCAGCAAGCGCTCTCTGTGAAACTGTCTGTCTTATTTGATGTTGTTTGTCTGTGCTAAGCTCTATATATGGCGAGTGAACAATACACTAAGTGTGTGCACCCCTGCCCAAGATTATATGCCACGGGTGGGGACACGCATCTGCTGTGTGTGTGTGTATTGTTTAGGGGCGCAGCACGCACAGTCAGCGCCTCGAGAGGGCTGCCTGTGATACTGTGAAGCACTTCCTATTAGAGTGCTGCGCTCTCGCTTGGCTATATTATTTCTCTGATGATGGCCAGGCTCGCGATCCCCGCGATTCGGGTCCCGCGTCCGTTGAGGCGGTGCGACGGCCTAGATCGCGGAGATCGCAGAAGGATCTCGCGGATGAGAACGAGACTGCTGAGGCACCTTTTCTCTCATCATCCGCAGATTCTATGACACTAGTTCACGACGCAGACGCCCGCGATGCGGCGGCTTCTGCCCGTGACGAGTGCCCAGTGCTCGAGCTATATGTTTATAAACAAACAAAATTATAAATAAGGAAGTAGATGTGCTCAGCATTGGGAACGAGCAACATGAGTCACACTCGCCGGCTTATGTTTCTGCTTATGTAGAGCTTGTATTGTTGTGATGAGTGCTGTGGCCAGTATTAGATAAATAAATAAATTATATATATATATATAATATATAATATTTAAATATATAAGCTGGCCACAAAATAAGCAGGATGATCCCCGTCAAAATGAACTAGAGAGATTCCTGCAGCACAGTTCACAAACTCAGAGCCGGGGCTTACTGTTTTTCCCAGATCTTTATAAAATATATATATATATATATGTGTAGATCCTGGGAGAAACCCCACACTTTACGTATCTCACCACATTCATTATATGTTTATTCGAATGTGGTGGGTGCGAGAGAGTCGGGTTTTGGCAAGATGCCACAGATGGAGGAAGCTTTAGTGAGTTTTCTTTCTCCTGATCTGGCATCTTTGCTTTAAGCCCCGGTGCTGCCCAACAAACCGTGCAGGGACACCTCTGCACTGGTTGGCTGGGCTTATATGGTGCAGGAAATCGATGTTGCTCTTCCCCCGTTAAAAACGTTTCGGGACACATCGGTTTCCAGCGAACGCAGGCTGCACTGTCCGCCCCACAGGCTTGCGGCCAGGCAGCTTTCGCGTTCGCCCATCGAGAATCGTTTTTCGGTCCAGCCCTGCCGGAAACCCGCTTCAGGGGGTCAGGAACGAATCCCGATTAATACCCGAAGCCAGGCTTGAGAGCCTGGTTCCTTTGGTAAAATATTTACAAAAAAAAAAAAAATAATAAATAAATTAATAATAAAGGGGTCAGGCTGGTGCGTGCCTGCACTCTATGACGATTTTGCATGCGTACCAGGCCGATCTTCTTAAAGATCTAAATAAGGGAATATTTCCTGTTGGCCGCTCCGCTATCTCCTTTTGGCCTGTTTTCCAACGCTGTCACTACAGTCGTTGACAGGTTTCAGGAAGCGAAAAAAAAAAAAAAAAAAAGAAAAAAAAAGAGGGCTGCCCCCCCGCTGTGGAACAATCGATGTTGTTCTAGCAGCAGATGCCCTCGGGGAAGAT
Source organism: Chrosomus eos (assembly GCA_036326025.1). Classification (NCBI taxonomy): domain Eukaryota; kingdom Metazoa; phylum Chordata; class Actinopteri; order Cypriniformes; family Leuciscidae; genus Chrosomus; species Chrosomus eos. Next base: position 35,412,237 of record CM070832.1, read on the forward strand.
GTTGTTGTCCCGCCGTCTTTGACGCTTCGGGTCACATCGATTTCCAGCGAACGCACTCCATGGCGTTCGCCCAAAAGCTTGCAACAGGGCACCGACTATGGTCACAAAATCTGTATCGACTTTTTTCCTGCCGGTCCACCGCTTCAGGAAGTCGAGAATAGTGCTCGAAAAACACCGAGGCCAGCCTCGAGGGGCTGGTTCCCTTAGTAGATTTTGTAGAAGAATGGCAACGCCTTACGAACATATATCTATATGGGTCCTGTATATTATAAAATATTATAAAATATGGGTACAGATTGCAGTTCGGTCACCGACCTCCCTAGTTTGCTGGGGTGGTACCGACTGCAGTGGTTCCAGAACAGGCTCGGGTTATGGAACAAGAGGTACAGACTCTACTGGAATTAAGGGGCCATAGAATGTGTTCCCCTACCAGACAGGGAGTCAAGGTTTTACAGCCGGTACTTTATAGTTCCAAAGAAGGATGGCGGACTGAAGCCTATTTTAGATCTAGGGCTTTTTGAATCATTCTTTGAGGAGATTCAGGTTCAAAATGCTTACTGTTTAAACCATTATCGTGAACCAAAGCAGATCCGAGGACTGGTTTGTCACGATGGATCTAAAAGACGCTTATTTCATGTCTCCATCCTTCCATATCACAGGAGGTTCCTGAGGTTGCTTACGGGGGCGAAGCATACCAATATCGGGTTCTTCCGTTCGGCCTAGCACTCTCTCCCCGCACGTTCACAAAGTGTATGAATGCAGCTCTGGCTCCACTGAGGCTTCAGGGCATCCGTATACTGAATTACATCGACGACTGGCTCATATTGACCCAGTCTCAGGAAATGGCAGTTCGGCATCGAGATGTCGTCCTTGGCCACATTCAGAACCGGGGGTTGAGGCTCAACACTACGAAAAGGTGTTGGACCCAGCTCAGAAGACTACTCTTCTGGGCGTGGTACGGAATTCTGTTACGATGCGGGCACGTATGTCTCCCGTTCGTATCGAATCCATCCTGGCCATGGGGTCCAGGATAAAGCTAGGCCAGGCCATCATTGTAAAGCAATTTCAAAGACTGCTGGTCCTCATAACAGCGGCATCCAACGTAATTCCTTTGGGCCTGCTTCACATGAGTTCCCTTCAATGATGGCTCAAAAGCCAAGGGTTTTTTCCCCAAGGGGAATCTGTTCCATATAATAAAGGTTACGCGCAGATGCCTTCGTTCCCTCTTAATATGGAAGAAACCTTGGTTCTTGTCCCAAGGCCAGTGTTAGGGGTGTCATGTCGCCGGGAAACTGTTTCGACAGACGCTTCCCTCGCTGGCTGGGGCGCGGTCTCGGACGGCCGCTTTGCCAGGGGTCTGTGGCAGGACCATCATCATTCTTGGCATGTAAATCGCCTAGAGATGTTGGCTGTGTTCAGGGCTCTGAGGAGCTTCCTCACAGACATCAAAGGTTACCACGTCTCAGTGGTATCTTATCTGAACCGACAAAGGACACTCAGATTGTGCCCTCTATCCAGATTGGCGCATCTGATCATTTTATGGTCCCAAGGGAAATATTATCTATAAGAACAATATATGTCCCGGGGGTTCTGAATTAGGGAGCAGACATCCTGTCGAGGCAGGGGCTGAGGCCCGGGAATTGAGACTCCATCCAGAGGTGGTGGAGTTGATATGGCAGAGGTTTGGACCAGTGGAAGTGGATCTGTTTGCCTCTCGAGGGACTTCCGTCCAACTATCCACCTTGGTTCTCCCTGACTCATCCAGCCCCGCTGGGGCTTGGATGCCATGGTACAGGCCTGGCCGAGGCTTCGCCTGTACGCTTTTTCCCCGATCGCTCTGCTCCCGGGAGTCCTGGAGAGGGTCAGTCAGGAGGGCATCAGTCGTCTTCTGGTAGCCCTGTGTTGGCAAGCCCGAGTATGGTTTTCAGACTTAATTTCACTCCTAATAGCTCCGCCATGGCAGATTCCTCTGAGGAGGGATCTGTTGTCTCAGGCGGAGGGCACTATATTCCATCCTTATCCAGAGCTGTGGAAATTGTGGGTCTAGCCTCTGAGGGGGCTCAGTACCTAGATGCTGGTCTATCATCTGGGGTGGTCGAAACCATACTTATCTCTAGGGCTCCGTCTACTAGGAGATTATATGACCTCAGGTGGAATGTTTTTCCACTTGGTGTAGAGAACTTGAGTTAGGCCCAGTTAACTGCCCAATGGCTTCAGTTCTGGGGTTTCTTCAAGATCATTTCTCTGCGAATCTCTCCCCATCCACACGTAGGGTGTATGTGGCTGCCATTGGGGCATTCCATGCACCATTAAATGTTGGGCCTTTGGGGAGGCACCAACTGGTCATACTATTTCTCCATGGTATTGGAGGATGAGACCGACAGTCAGGTCCAGGGTTCCTTCCTGGGACCTGGCGGTGGTTCTCGAAGGGCTATTCTTGGCTCCCTTCGAATACCTCCAGTCGGCTTCGCCTTGGACCTCACGTTCAAGATAGCCTTTCTCTTAGCTATTTCTTTACAGAGACTGGGAGATCTCCAAGCCCTGGCATTATCGCCAGCTTGCTTGGGATGTGCCCCCGGCGGAGTTAAGGCCATCCTGCATCCGAGACCCAGCTATGTGCCTTAAGTGCAATTTATCATGGCTAGGTCCATGGTCCTGCAAGTATTTCATCCTCCACCTCATGTGTCGGCAGAAAAGGAGAGGTTCCTTGCTCTGCCAGTCAGAGTTCCGAGTATTTACCTTGAGAGGTCCTCTTCTTGGAGGAGGTCGGACCTACTGTAGTGTGTTTTGGATCACCTATTAGGGGCTCCCGGCTTTACAAACCATAAGTAGGCCTACAAGGTGCGCAATTTGCCTTCACCTTTGGCCGTTAGGGCTCTTTCTACTAGAGGCATGGCGTCCTCTAGGGCCCTCCTTTCGGGAGTTCCCATCCAGGAGATCTGTGAGGCAGCCGGTTGGGCTACCCCACACACTTTTGTTAGGTTCTATATTCTGCTCCTCCCTAGTACGCCTGGCGCACATGTGCTCTCGTCCTAGCTGAGTGCCTGAATCAGTTTCACTCCGGGGCAGGCCTGTTTTCGGTGCGTGGCCTAGTGGGCATTCGTTCCCCAAAGTGTCGATTCTCGATGCATTGTCGAGTTTCCTCGATAGGGAACGTCTCGGGTTATGACTATAACCCTTGTTCCCTGAGAAGGGAACGAGACAATGCATCGCTCTGCCACGCCCCTCGAGGCCTTAGAGCGTCTTGCTTCATCGCGAGGCTGGCATTCTATGCGTCAGCGTCACCTTTATGCTTCCGGTTATGCCGTCACATGTTACGTCACGACGCAACACCAATCAGGATTGGAATAGTTTCATTTTTACTTCAGAGGCGCACGCTAAGGGAGCGTCCCCAAAGTGTCGATTCTCGATGCATTGTCTCGTTCCCTTCTCAGGGAACAAGGGTTATAGTCATAACCCGAGACGTTTTCTATTAAATGAGACCATGTACCTGAAGACAGTTAAAAATCACATGAAATTATACAAAATGCCTTCAGGGGAAAACAGTGGTACGGTAACCATCAACCAAGATATTACTTCACTTATAGAGCTGGAATGATCGGTATCGGCCAATCAAGATGACAAAAAAAAAGGATAGTTATTGACTGAAAAAATCCTGATCGGAGCATTCAATTTACCCAATTGTCATGGAGACAAATCATATTGGTTATGAGTCTCATGAATAATGTTAAAAAACTGGGTTCTGACACATTTAAACTTTTGGACCACTTTAATGAGAGACAAGATATCTTTTACAAATGGATAAAAAATGAATGAAGATGCATCAAACAATATTTACAGTGAATCCATACACATCCAACAATTGAGTTAAGTAACTTAATGAAACAAATGTATGAAATTAAATTCAAAATATCTCACACCATGGTCCATCAGTACTTACTGTTGCATTATTTTGAAACAGTAGGTCAAATATATGGATGCTTTTCATGCATGGCTGCAAAACATCATCCTTTTTATCAGCCTCGAAAATGCATTAGACAATTTCCCTTTAAATATCCCAAATGTCATTCTGAGATGTATGAAACCTCTATGGTTACACAAGAGCACTAGATCTACAACGATTTTAAAGTTCTTCATGCCTTGAGTTCTTCAACTTCTTATTAATATCACCAACAATTGTTGAAATCAGGGAATATCTTAATTTCATTGTGTGGCTTATCTACCTTTGATAATCTTCTTGAACTGGACTACTTTAGCACAAGAGATGTACAAAACAGCATTTGTACCACTTAAAGTTTGATTTTCAAGTTCTTAATTGGTTATAATGCTTTTGGGAAACTGTCAAATATTGTAAATATTGTAATAGATTTGTTTGTCTATTACTGTGATTTACTTTGGTTTATGATGCTTTTAGAAAATACAACCCTGGGCTGTCCCAACAAAGACCCAGGAGTCTCTGTTTTGCTCTGAAAATATTCAAGCATTGTTCTTGGTCTTGGTCTACAAACATTTTAAAAATATTTATTCAAGTTGCCCATCAATCTGAGTCTAGTGATGAGCCGGAAGAATGTTTGTATCCATTTCTGTCATGCTAACATACTATCCATTTTATTGACTACTTGCATACTGAATGGATAAAATAATCTCGAGAAATGTCAACATGTCTCTCATGGCCCCTGTTGAATGTGCAAAGCAAATGGTCCTGCCCTTTCGCAGTCTTTCCTTTGTTCAGTAGCTCAAACAGTAGAGCATGGCGCTAGCAATGTCAAGGTCATGGGGGTTCAATCCCCAGGGAAAACAAGAACAAGCAAAAAATGTGCACCTTGAATACATTGTAAGTGTCACAAACTGCTCCGCGACACGAATGTTGAGGATCCAAATGTAGTTTAATTGAAAGGGTAATCCCCAATCGTAGTCGAAAACAGGCAAAGGTCATAAACACCAGATAATCAGTCCAAATAACGGTCAAAGGGGCACAGGCAAAAACAGAGGAAACCAAGAAAACCGGACAGAAGATCGAAAACCAGGAGAATGCTTGTAATTACAGTGTGACACTAAACAAGACTTTGCAGAGAATGAATGAGTGTACATGGTTTAAATAGGCTGAGACTGACAAGGTGGATGCAATCAGGGATGATGAGAACGGGCAGTGAGTTATGGGAAATGTAGTTAATGAGGGAATGACAATAGTCTAATGTGGAGTGCCTCTGGTGGCTCTAAAGGGCACTCCAGCTGGTGACCGTTACAGTAAGTCATTTTGGATAAAACCAACTGCCAAATATGTAAATATCCAGATTTTAAGAGCAGCCTTGTTCATTGGACTTCATATATTTTTTGATAAGAAGAGCTCCCTATTCAGGACTGGATTTATAAAGTAACAAGCAATAGAAGTTCCTTGTGCTCATCTTTGTCACAGTATACATTAATGCAGATATTATTTAATCATCTATCATTAAATCAGTGACTTTAACTCTTTCCCTGCCACTGACAAGATTTTCAACCATCAATGACACAAGGCTTCCTTGCAACAAGTTTTTCCGGCAATCTGTGTTTTAACTATCATACAGTAGGGGGCATCTCTGAAAGAGAACAGTATTTCCAGACCTAAAGACAAGCAAAGAGGAAGATCTGCATAAACCAGGAGCAGTGGATACAGGATTGCTTACACACAATTACGCTGATAATCAAACATTCAACAGCATATATATCAAAATTGCCTAACGTTACAGAGAAAAATGTTGAAACCACAAAGACGTAAAAACTGTGAAGCTTTGGGGTGTTGATGAACTCGATCTACTCCCTCTATGTTTTGATCAGCGTTCTGATTCTGTTCTTTGACAAAACAGTTTTCTCAGCTTTTTTTTCGAAATGTTGTTTTTTTAACAAGCGTTGATAAAAAAAAAGAATGAATATTGGAGGGTTTTTTTTAAGCAGAGGCTTTGTTCTTTCTTTTGATATAGCCTATACACTGTTTACATATTCATACAATCAAATATCCTGGGGGCCATGAAAATTGTGAATATGATCAAAAATGCTGGAGCTGGCTGGCAACTAAAAAATAAAACACTGATGGGAAATGAGTTAACTGTGAACCTTTTTTAAGAAATGAAGATATCACTTTATTAAAGATGACCTGCCTTGAGTTCTTCAAGTTATTTTTTCATTTCACCAGTTGGTGATATCAATATCTTATTAATGTTGTTATTATGGCGCTTACCTACTATGGATATAACTGGACTGCTTCTTTATCAATATGGATGTATAAAACTGCATATTTTTTTGCAACTAGTTAGTGACTTTCCTCAACAACTAGGCTACTAGTGGGAAGCCTTTGTAGAATGGTAAATCAAGTCCAGCTCGTTGACAATCTCCTGACCCTCATCCTTCAGTTCACAGGCCATCTGATGCATACTGTATTTCACACCACAATAGCTAGAGCTGGAGAAATCCATCAATCAATTCCATACAACTAACTTGCTGTTCCATAACTTCTGGAATAACTTCTTGGATCAGTTCACTGAGAAACAAAAGTTTCAAAGTAATCATTGCAAGAATAGACAATTACAGAGATCAGAAGTTAGTGACATCTACTGGAGTGGTGCTGCATAAATCCTGCAAACAGAAGGTCACCAGTGAATTTTCTCGGGCAAAATCCACTTATTTTAACTGGAATCTATGCAAAATTCCAAAACATTGAGTCCTAATGAAATTACTAGATTTCAGACAATGAAAATTCACTGTACAATGGTAAATGCAAATGAGGTCCACATCGTGTTCAAGTTGGTCAAGTGAATTCACAGTGTTTACCTACAGAAAGCTGCTTTGAAAGTGACCTCTGAACTAAGCACCATACATCGCTACACTACTAACAATGGACAATGGAATGTTTTTGCTTGTGAAAATATTTGATGGAGAATGAAATGTTTTCTTTAATGTTTTCTAAATGAGTCTGTTTGATCATTAGCTACGTCATGGATACGTTTGATCATGGATACTTTTTGTTTCAAGCACATATACACTGAGTTTCCCACTGTTGGCACATACTAACTAACCAACCATTGCTTTTCTTTGATTTAAAAAGCGAGACTTTATATATTTAGGGTTCTACTTAGGAGACGAAGAGCGCATAAAGCTTTGTGCAGAGCTGCTTATATTGATCAAGGGCCCCATTTACACTGCATGGTTCAAGTGACCCAAATCCGATTTTTTCCTCTCATGTGGCACAGATCGGATATGACACATGAACGTGTAAGCAGGAAAAAAACGCATGGATTCCGATTTTCTAAGATCGGATTCAGGCCTAACTCATATGTGGTAATAAATCGGATATTAATCGGATACGTGCATTTGCGTGTGCCATGTAAGCAGACAAATCGGATATTCCCCAGTAAATGCGAGTCGTACGTCATTAAAAAAGTGACGTCAACTCAGGTGGACACCACCAACTGCGCGATCACATTCTTATTATAGGCGCGAGGGAGAAGGATACACACAGTGGAGCAATGCTGAGGTTTCATGTCTTTTGAGTGTTTGGGGTGAAGAGACAGTGCACGCAAAAATGCAGGGTTGTTACAGAAATAAATCAGTGTTTGAAGACATTTCACGAGATATGGGGAGGCACGGTTTTAAGCGCTCGTGGCTACAGTGCCACCGTAAGATAAAAAGCTTAAAAAACAAATATACAAAACGAAAGCAAAACACTGAATAATTTTATTCGCATCTGCATCCATTGTATTTCGTGCTGTTTTACTTCCTTTTCCGGGTCAGAACGTCTACATTTGGTAGTTTCAGCAGTGTATAGTGTAAATGCAAAAATCGGATACGGGTCACTTTTAAAAGATGATGTAAGCGGATCGTCAAAAAAATCGGATATAGTCAGAAAATCGGATTTGGGCATCAAGACCTGCAGTGTAAATACAGAGGAGTACTACAAACGCCCCTTCCACATTCAAAACAATGCGTCTGTGGGAGAATTTTAGATTGACACAACAGTTACTTATGACACTATATTCAACAACAACAGCCCGTTCTGTGCATCATACATCATTACACCGTTTAAATGTCATTACACGTGTGCAGAACTTTCCAGTGTTAGTTTTCAATCTGATCAAGTGTTTACATGTCCTATCGAATGGTTTAGAAAAGATTTAAACCACAGCTTCCAAATAAAATTCCAATTGGATTTAGCCAATTCACTCCAATTGACGTAGTTATGTGTGACTTTTTTATTCCGACTGTGCTACTAGTCCGATTCCAAACAGATTATTAGGGTCCATGTAAACACAGCTATAGTCTCATCTTTACATGTCATGCCCACGTCTAGTGACTGAACATCTGATGCACTTGGCACACAAAATGGGAAACATTTGGGAAGTTTCGAAGTTGGCATCTGATTGGAGACATCAAATCCCTTCATGGAAGAAGCAGTTGTGTTTACAACTGTGACAATGAATGCTTATTAGGATAAACATTGGATTTTCGAAAATATGTGAAGTAAGTGAAGTTTATGGCATAGACTCTTTAAAAGCCATCCAAGTGTATTGCACAGAAACACATAGGGTTTACATTTCCATGCCCCTAAACATGACTCTGAACAAAATAAACTAATGATTGGTTGCTTTACAGGTCAGTCAGATGTCCTCTAGGCAGTCCTTGGTCAATGAAAGCTACAATGAATTCCAGACCTTCTGCCATCAATCTGAAGGTCTGGTTGTGTGACGAAACTAGGTCAATCACGACTCATCCCTGCTCAACATTGTCTTCTCAACCCACCCTTAAATCAACCCATACCAGCAAACATGTCCTAACCTTACTCGTATCACACACCAATAGCAGCTAAAGTGTTTTTGCAATACAACATGAGCACTTAAAGTGCTTTGAACCTAACAATTATATATATTTTTTATGTAAATACATAGTTAAAAACACCTAATGTAAAGTCTGTGACATTTTATTTTATTTAATGGGTTTTTACCAAGAAAATATACATTAGCTGTAGCAGAAGCACTCAATCTAGATGTGATGCTCCTTTCTCTCTTTTGGAGTGGTGGAGTAAACTGACTTCCCAGCCCCATCAAAACAACCTCAGCTTGTGTTACATCTCATCTCAGTCACGCTCTGCTACTGTCTCTTTATCAACCCCCTCACATACACTGTCCTGCAGGCTGAAGGGAGTGTTGCCATGTTGTTATTTGTGCCTAGGTTCCTATTATTTTTGTTATCGTATAGTTAAAAATATCCCTCACAAGTTCTTGTCTTCCCTGCACTGAGCTCTTCCTGTTTGTTTTCCTTTTTTGTTTCTGCTCAGCATGGGGCTGCAGTAAAAGCAGAAATATCATTCTTTTTCCCGTTTTCGTGTCAAAGAGCAGGGTGTATTTCAAGCCGGTGCTTGAAGAAACAGCCATGATCAAAGAAGTTTTAATTGCTACAGGACAAAAGACTACAGCGTGCCGGGGTAGAGAGACAAGTGCACATTGTATTTATGAGTAGGATCTGTCAATTTATGCGTTACGTGGAACAAAGCCAGAATGGCAATGGTTCATATTTGGCTACTCTAAGGACAGCCCTTATATAACATGTTTGTGTTTTCATTGTTGTTCTTACATACCGTAAAACTTCAAACAATAGCCCGGGCTTTTATTTGCCCAAATCGTCTAACTGCACCGGCTTGTATTTGACACAGGCGTCTATATGAGACAGTCCTTTATAATTTTTTGTTGAGATGTTGTTCATTGAGACATTGTTCCTAGAGTCTCTAATCTCTAAAAATCTCCAAATGCTCCACGTGAAACTGCGGTCTTCCGACCTTTTACTATCCATTTACTGTCCATTGATTTTAATTAATATGCGCGAGGGAGAGCGAGCAAGACAGCGCAAGTTGTTTGAAGACGTGAGAGTGCGCGCACGCGGCCGGGGCTCTCTCGCTCTCTCTCTCTCTCTTCTCTCTCTCTCTCTCTCTCTCTCTCTCTCTCTCTCGCTCTCTCTCTCTCTCTCTCTCTCTCTCTCTCTCTCTCTCTCTCTCTCTCTCTCTCTCTCTCTCTCTCTCTCTCTCTCTCTCTCTCTCTCTCTCTCTCTGCTTGTTTGTTTGCCTTTTACAGTCTATAGTTTGCGCCCTGTCAAGCGCAGCAGTCATTCTATTCTAAATCACTCACTGATCAAAAAAGGCTTTGGCGGGACACAAATTTGCTTTGGCGTGACCGGCCTTTATTCACCCAAACCTGTCGCCACACCAGGCGTGTAAAAGAGACAGGCATCTATTCGGGACTCGGCTATTATTTGAAGTTTTACGATATGTGCAAAGAAAAGGTTCTCAGGAAACATTTCTGCTCAATAGGTGTGTCCACATAGGAACGACCCGGGTTACTTGACTGTAACCCTGTTCCCTGAAAAAGCGTAACGAGATGCTGCGCTGTTTAGCGCATTGGGAATGTCTTTAATCGTGACCAGCTGTGAATATTGGAACAGAATTGACCTGGAGGTATTATAGGCTTGGTTGGTGACATCACCAGCGCACACCCGCGACACAAAGCTATAAATAGATAAGCCACAGGTGCATCGTCAGGATATTTTGTCTGAAGAGCAGTCCTGGGACATCTTCAGCATGGCAATGTAGCGCAGCATCGATTGTAGCTTTTGAAAGGGAATGACCCGGGTTACTTGACTGTAATCCTGTTCCCTAAAAAAGCGGAACGAGATGCTGCTCTATATTGACGTGCTGAAGATGTCCCAGAGAGAGAGTCCCAGAGATTTCCCAGAATGCTTAGCTCATTGGGAACGAGAATACCCACGCCGCCATGCTTGGAGGTGTCTGGACACCTTTCGGTTGTGTAGGTGTGCTCACAAGAACGCAAGAAGGTCTCAGACATTAGCTTGTGATGTCGACTCAAGGACGAGAGAGCCCGGAGTGGCATGAACATCGGGAATATAAAATCTTATGAATGTGTGTGGAGAGGACCAGCCTGCCGCATCACTAACAAATTGTAAGGTGGCACCCCTTGCCAGAGCATTAGAGGAGGCGACCCCACTGGTGGAGTGACCCCTCCGACTCGTTGGCGAAGCTTGACCGCACGCCTCATAGGAAAGAGCAATAGCATCCCTTACCCAATGTGACATGGTCTGCTTGGTGGCGGCAGCACCCTTGTTACGGCCCCCATAACAGACAAACTGTTGCTCTGACTTACGCCACTGGCTAGTGCGGTGGACGTAGGTCTGAAAAGCACGGACTAGACACAGTCTGTGAGATCACTCCTGCTCCGACTTTGTGAACAACTGTCTCATGTGCAACAGCCCCAGAGGAATCACCGTGGATGCTAAAGCAATAAAACCTAAAAATTTTTGGTACTGACGAACAGTGCGATCTTGACTTTGCTCATGGTATGCCGTAAGCGGGAGACAGTTGTGCCCGCATCGTGATTGAATCCCAAACGATCCCAAGATAAGTCGTTCTCTGGGCAGGAGAAAGAACTTTTCTTGGCGTTGAGTCTCAACCTTAGAGAAACTAGATGAGCTAACACGATGTCTCTGTGTTGAAGCACCATCTCTTGCATTGTGCTAATATTAAACAATCATCGGTGTAATATGAAATGCGAATGCCCTGCTGACTCCTTAAATGACGATGAGCCCCAGAGAAGAGATAGCCCGCGAGTGTCTCTTCTAACTGGCGCATCATCATGAACCACATGCCCCTGCACCTACAATAGTCTAATAAGTTGACGTCGAGGGCACAAAGACACGCAAAGAATACGTTTTTTTTCCAACCTGAACATCATGAAGATCCTCAAGGAGGGAAGTCTACTTGTAATCTGGCCATTGCAAGAGTAACCATCTCAAGAAACATCTCACACACTTTATCATAACAAGAGAAGTGCTCGGAGGCGGCACTCTCAAAGTCCATCATTTTTTTAAGATGGTTTTTTCACTATTTAATTTGTCAGAATTAAATGTGGCCAAAGAACAGACAGACAATATATATATATATATATATATATATATATATATATATATATATATATATATATATATATATATATATATATATATATATATATATATATATATATATATATATGTATTGTCTGTCTGTTCTTTGGCCACATTTAATTCTGACAAATTAAATAGTGAAAAAACCATAAATTATATATATATTAATACAAGCATCTGATTTCTCATAATTTCATCTGTGTTTAAATCTTTGATAATATCAGCCTGGTATGCCTGTAACACAGCCATGGTGTACAGCGCAGTACCCACCTGACCCGCTGCTGAAATTGTGTCTGATAATGCGATCCCAGGGGAGAGATTGCCCGTGAGCAGAGGCGGACAGAGTACACAGTTTCATTACTTGAGTAAAAGTACAGATACCCCTTGCTAAATTTTACTCAAGTACAAGTAAAAGTACTACAGTCAGATGTCTACTTAAGTAAAAGTACTGAAGTACTTGTTTTTAAAAGTACTTGAGTATCAAGTGTACAAGAGTACATTTTCTAAATATTGCGTTACTACTGCCACAGTGCTTACATTTATGTACAGAAACGTCCTACATGGAGTTATGAAAAATGATAATATTAATACCTTGGAGAATGTAAAAGGAATTGAAAGTAAAATCAAGTCATTTTCATATTTTTACCATGTTGCTTTATTTAACATTGCAGAAAATTGAAATAGTCTGGCGAGGCGGGGCCACGGGTCGGCACATTCCCGGGATGAGATATTTTTTTCCCCAGGATGGTAGGGGAAGACTCATGAATATTCATTAGGGAACTCATCCCTGATTGGTCGTAACCCCAGTGACGGGTAGGTTTAGGGGCGGGGTTCAATCTTGGTCTTACCCCAGTGATGGGTAGGTTTAGGGGCGGGGTTAGGGGTAGGTCATCAGACCAATCAGGGATGAGTTCCCTAATGAATATTCGTGAGTCTTCCCCTAACATCCTGGGGAAAAAAATTTCGCTCCCGGGATGGACCTGCTGCGTCTTCATCCATTGTTTCATCCATGGTTTCGTCTCTTATCTAAATCTGACCATGAGTTGAGTTTTGGCGGAAAGCTGAAGGTGATTGCTGATAGGCTGTCCCGATCAGTGGCGCCTGCACAATCCAATCACGTTTGAGAGGGAAACTTCAAATTGAGGGTGTCCGAGATTTTTCTTTTTTCCTTTTTTTTTTACTCACGGTACTCACGGTTATGGATAGAAATGTATTGGAGTAAAGAGTACAATATTTGCCTCTCAAATGTACTTGAGTAAAGTCATGAGTACTCCCCAAAAATGATACTCGAGTAAAGTACAGATCCCTCAAAATTGTACTTAAGTACTGTACTCAAGTAAATGTACTCCGTTACTGTCCGGCTCTGCCCGTGAGGGTCTCTCCGATCTGAGGCAGCATTATATAATCATGTGCCTTTGCACCCGCGATAGTCGAATGGGTCGATGTGGAGGGCACAAAGACATACAATGTATTATATATTATATATTAACAATCTTTATTTATAAACTTTGAGTGTTTTATAGGACTCTTTTTGCTGTGATCAGTGTAAGTTCTCCTTTTATCACCACGGGAGGAACACTCGGAGACGGCGAACCCACGAGATACAGTGTCCTCTGCCCGAGCTGAAGAAGCGCCGAGGCACGCTTCGGTAGTCAGGCAAAAGGACATCGCGATCTGGAGAGAGAGCGAGCAATAGGGACACACCCTTCTCTCGTTCCTCAGCCAGATAAACATGCAAGCCCCACTATCGCATTGTGGGTGCTACCCCTTTAAAATAAGCAAAGTAAACGCGAAGCACTTTAACTGTAAACATTCCACTGTGCTCGGAATCTCCATGCTCAAACGCAAGGGCAGCATGCTCTTTCCCCAAACAAACAAAACAGCATTGGTGTGTGTCTGATTCAGCCATAGGATGTGAACAACATGGAGGCACACACCGTTTGTTTAGTAAATTACTCATTTTCTTGGATTTTACTATGTGGCGAGCAGGACGAGGCCGAGGGACGTGAGGTAACGGCGCGAGGCTGGTGCATGATTGATAATGAGTGATATGAGGCTCATCTATTAGCCTCGTGTCGCGGGTGTGCGCTGGTGACGTCACCGACCGAGGCTATAATATGTCCGGTTAATTCTGTTGACGTGTTACACACAATATTCACAGCTGCTATAAAAAAAAAACTTTCCCAATGCGCTAAGTAGCGCTGCATCGAATGTAGCTTTTAAAAGGGAACCTGGATTCATCTAAAAGAGGGAGTGTGTGAGTAAAAACTAAGTAATTTCCTCTATAGGGAAATACATTTTTAACGATAATTTATAAGTTAACTGATGATATGCTTTTGTTTAAGCCATTAGTTCACATTATTTCAACTGATTTTTAAGAACTGTCTTTAACAGTGAAAAAACTAGTAAAAAACTACTTTGCCCATGATGCTGTAAAATAAATCGCTGAGAGCAAAATGTACCAAAAGAGCTATAGAGATTGCCATTGGTTGCATTTTTTTTAAAGTTGGCTATGCGTAACTCTCAGTAAAACTGCACAGTGCACCAAAACAGATATGTGTATGAGAATTACAAATCTTTCAATGTTTAAATAATTAAAATACAGATGCAGCTTAGTTTCCCCTTGTTAAGAGGTTTCCTAATGTAATAATTATGTGCATGATTCTCGCTGAACGCTGAAGACCCAATAAACAAAAGCCCGTTTCAGAATAATCCCGGATGAGAAATACTGCTCATGCATTGAGGTCTTCTTTGAGGTCTTGCTTTGTTTCACTGACAAATCCTTCCCATGCGTGTGCTATTAAAGATTCAATCTGTGTCGCTCTGTGTTTGTTTGTCTGCCTCTTGTTCTCCTTTCTCCAAGGGTGAAGCTGTTGTCACACTTTGGAAGTGTGTCTCCTCATCAAAAGTGTGACATTAGCATGCTGCTGGCCACTGTGAGATTCCCAACACATGCCCTTTAGCTCGAGCTGGCAGCGCGATATATCGTGCCTTACAGGCCAATAACTCTTCATTGGGAACGAGTTAATTATCACATATGCACATCTGTCTTCCTCTTAATTTTCAGTCCAGTATTGCCCTGGCAACCTCCAATTATGAAGCTCTTGTAGAGAGAAAAAAAAGGAAAATCAGGGGATACCTTTTAAGCCTGAGCCATATGATTGTAAACAAGGAGATTGCCACCGGCCCCATCATCTGAGAAAAGCACTACTCATGGGAGACTAAACATCATCAGTCTGAGGTTATACTGATACTCTCATTTGGAGGGAACAAAACAACATGACTGGTAATGTCAGGGTAATAACACTGATAGGCCTTTAGGAAGTCCCTAAAGGTGATGGTGATTAGTACTAAAGCTAATGCAGTATGATCCATTTGGCTTTTGTTCAAGGCAGTAGCACATATACTGTAGTCTTTCTCATTGGCTTTCTCTCTGGGGTGCTGTCCATGGTCCTGAAACGTATGAAGAGCAGCTCAAAACTGCTGGTTGAATCTTCAAGAATACATCAATAATGTGTTGTCAAAAAAGTAATTTTTGAACCAAAATTGCATTGCATTCGCATGGTTCAAATCATACTTATCTGATCGTTACCAATTTGTGGCAAAAAATAAAGAGGTGTGATATAGATCACAAGTTCAGTATGGAGTACCACAAGTCTCAGTACTAGGACCATTGCTTTTCACCCTGTACGTGCTACACTTGGGAGGTGCCAAAGCATGATGTTAGTTTTTATTGTTACACTGCTATTGCTAGCCTCTCCAAGAAAAAAAAGGAAGAAAAAACGGTAACACTTTACAATAAGGTTCATTAGTTAACATTAGTTAATGTATTAACTAACATGAACTAACAATGAGCAATACATTTGTTACAGTATTTATTCATCTTTGTTAATGTTAGTTAATAAAAATACAGCTGTTCATTGTTTGTTCAGGTTAGTTCATGGTGCATTAACTAATGTTAACAAATACAACCTTTGATTTTGATAATGTATTAGTAAATGTTAAAACTAAGATTAATTAGTGCTGAAGAATTATTGTTCATTCTTAGTTCATGTTAACTAAGATAGTTAACTAATGCTAACTACTGAACCTTATTGTAAAGTGTTACCGAAAAAACATTTTATGCAAATGTCATGCAGGGTTGAGTGACTGACAATCAGTATTTGGAACAGTCCATTGAAATTAATGAACAGTATGATGAAAAAAATACAATTTAATACATTACTAACCAACGCTAAGATTGACACTTTTTGTTATTTAAGACTTCTTATGGCCATACATTTTTAGTTTTGATTTTACATAGCCAACAAAGTGTGCACATTGTGTACAGCTGCGGGCGCCACTGAAACAACAGGACAATAACTTATCAATATTATAATACTATAATCCAGGCACACTTAGCCTACACTGTAGATATATGGATGGAGGTATGTCCTTTTGTTCCTCTTATACACCAGCAAACCCTTAGATGGCAATCAAGGCCTGAGAGGAAGTGCAAGAGAGAGAGAGAGCGAGCCTTCGAGCTGTCAGTTCATATCTGTCTCAGACAGGAACACTCTGTGTGACAGGTGTTACCCAGCAGTCACGCAACTAGAGCCGCACACCATCCTGCAGTTTGACTGACGGCCAGAGCCAGCCAACACCAGCAGCACTGGGGGCGGAGCCACAGCAAACCTCACCCGTCACAGCGAGAGCAGCCAGCCATGTTAACGCATTTGTGCATGAGAGAGAATACACAACATGCCTCCGCACTCCAGGAACCATCCTTCATGCCTATGACCTGTACACATCAGCTTCTGTTACTTCTCATTCTGAAAACAACAACATGATAGATTTTTTTTTTTTTAAAGACAATTAAAATACCGATTTAACTGCACTGACACCATTGGATGAGAACGAAGTTTTAACTGACTTGAGCTGGATGACAACACTATTGTCCTTTGTAGAGCTGCTTAAAAACTGAATTGAACTTTGTTTCATAACTGATATACTTTGCAAAACTGAATTAAATAAACACTGAACTGATTTGAGCTGGATAACAATGACACTATTGTCTTATGTAGAGCTAATTATGGCTGAAATTGAATTCATTTCATAATTGATTAATTTTACAACATTAACACTGTTATTTTCCTGTTTATTAATGTGAATCTGCTTTAAAACAATCTGTATTGTATAAAGTGCTACATAAATAAATGTGACTTGACTATTTGTTTGAAATAGTATGTATGGTTATTAGTGGTGATTATTAGTGGCATACTTAGGATTAGTGATTTGAAAAAATGCTTAACACTATTTTTATTATAGGTCCTTGGATCTATTTGGTGGAGCAATGTTCAAACAGTGCTGATATAACAGTCCAACAACACTGGGACTTGCAGTTTGCAGGGGAATTTCTAGCCTTTCATCAGTACTGGCACCATATCAAACACTCAAAAAAATGATGTGTTGGCTTTACTTAACTTTGTTTTGTAAACATGCACCACCGGTTCCACATAACTATGTTTCGTTAAACAAACATAATATGTTCATGTAACTTCAACATCATGGAATTTGGTCATTTTAAGCGACCCAATTAAACTCTGAGTTAATGAGTTAATTAAGTCAATAACTGAGTGATGATTGAGCATTATTGAAGACACCTGATGTTAACAAGCAGAATCTCTGAAGGAGAAATCCAGAATTTTTAAGTCACCATTATGGAGATAAGTGAGTGTTTTAGTTGGGCTCTTGACCATTAACTTATTAACTTTAGAATTTGTTTGGTTGCTGTACATGAGTTATAACAGCCGGATGAACAATGAATTGAGGAGATGTGATGGTGTTGGTTGTGTTTTAATGTAATCAGTATTTCACAATCATTTGACCTTAATCACTGAACTTATATTGAACCCAATTTCTGAGTTAAGTTTACCTTACTGTCATTGTAGAGCATACTATTTTTAGCCTTTTCAATGAATTTCAAATGACCAAATCAAGAAATAAAAAATAAATTTCTTAAAAGATATTTTTAGTAGGCACACACAGACATCAGGAATCAACATATGAATCTCAGCAATGGTGACAAACAGATCATAAGCTCATTATTTATTCATGCAGCAATGCATGATGGGAGCCATGAATGAGTTTTGATTGGTGGCACCCAGAATGCACTGCAACATGCTTTATAATTGTCACCATTGTTGAGATTCACAGGCTGATTCTTGATGTCTGTGTGTGCCTACTCAATATATTTTTTAGGAAGTTTCTTTTTTGTTTATTGATTTGATCATTTGAATTTAATTAAGTCTAAAAATGGTATGCTCTACAATGACAGTGCTGCTATTATCCGTAAGTTGAAGTTAAATCAGAAAGTTAACTTCAGTTTAATATAAGTTCAGGGACTCAGGTCAAATGATTGTGAAATTGTATGATTATGTTAAAACACAACCAACACCATCAGATGACCTTTGTTTATTGTTCATCCGGCTGTTATAACTCATGTACAGCAACCAAACAAAATCTAAAGTTAAGAAGTTAATGGTCAAGAGCCCAACTAAAACAAATACTTACCTCCATTATGGTGACTTAAAAATTCTGGTTTTCTCCTTCAGAGATTCTGCTTGTTAACATCAGGTGTCTTCAGTAATGCTCAATCATCACTCAATTATTCACTTAATTAACTCATTAACTCAGAGCTTAATTGGTCGCTTAAAATGACCAAATTCCATGATGTTGAAGTTACATGAACATATTATGTTTGTTTAACGAAACATAGTTATGTGGAACCGGTGGTGCATGTTTACAAAACAAAGTTAAGTAAAGCCAACACATCATTTTTTTGAGTGAATAGTGTTCCCATATTTTTATACTGTTCTGGATAAGTATTTAGTTATGTCATGAAACTCTAGATAGATCAGACTGGTGTAGGTCCTTTACATGCAATCCCATAATTTTCTACATGGCAGAAGCTAATTGGCCCCTGCTGATTCTGCAGGCCAATGCGATTGCATGCTCAACCTTTAAAGGGAACATATTATGCCCTTTTTCACTGGTTGTAATATAAGTCTCTGGTGTCCGCAGAATGTGTCTGTGAAGTTTTAGCTTACAATACCCCACAGATCATTTATTATGGCTTGTAAAACATGCTGTTTTTGTGTGTCCCTTTAAATGCAAATGAGCTGCTGCTCCCTGCCCCCTTTCCAGAAGAAGGCGGAGCCTTTCCAGCTCGTGTTTCGAATTCTCTGGCAACAACGAAACTGGGGGATGGCACGCAGCCAAACTGTCAGAAATTTTAGTGATAGTGTTCAGCCTTACGTATGTTCGAACTGTAGTCGGACACTGATGGAGAGACTCTTAGAATGTAACAGGAAGTTTCTGAATGGTTAGTTAATTAGTTAATTTATGTAGTTGTTGTGGAGTTTAACCATGGTGTCCTCAGCGGCTCAGATGCCAGGAGTCTATGGAGACTCTTATGTTTGTTGGTACATTGATTAACAGAATCGTCACCAGTCATGGGTTTATGTAAGAGTAGGGGGGAAATCGGGAACCGCTCGTTTGGAGAGAAAGTTTATGATTTATAGGGGTTAAAAAAAAGGAATGGATGGATTTTTACCATTATAGGCTGGTAGTTTACACACTGTGGACACACATCTGTGTTCAAACATCTTATAAAAGTGAATTTTGCATAATAGGTCTCTTTAAATAATCTGGATCTGTTTTCGCTAGTTGCTGGAGAGTTAGGCTCAATCCCAATTCACCCCTTGCCCCTACCCCTTGTTTTCGAGTGTACCCCTTGGCCCTTAAAACAAAGTTACAAGGGCCAAGGTGTTGAAATATTCCCTTACGAACTGGAACAACCCTTCATGAACCCGATACGTCATCAGTCGTCGATGATGGCTCTGATGTTACGGAAGCGATGAGTTTTTACAGGATTTCTCCATAACAACAACTGACAATGAGAGCCGCTGCTCTTAACTTTGAGGAAACATGATGATTATAACCTTCCTTCCTCGAAATTTATATATTTTCTGTTTCGGAAAGGTAATTTATTATACAATTTCTAAATTTAAATGCAGGGTTCTCAAGTCTCAAGCATTGGCCGTGAGACACACGCAATTCAACCAGTTCACACGCTCACACGCCACACCGTGTATTTCTCGCGCTGAAAAGGCAATGCCAACCAAGTTGTCCTGCAAGCTTTATATAACGTTGCCAAAATAATAAACAGCCTTTTTGTGTCACATAGACATTAATTTATATATAGGCTATATTTAAACATTTTTGTCATTATATTTCTGGTCATTAAAATTCATTTTAAATGAATCGGTTCAAATTCGCGAATTGGACGTGTCATTATCAGATGTGTACGCGTTGTGTGATTATCCCGGCAGCTAGGACATCCCACAAGATCTGTGTCAACACAAAAAACATTTAATCACTGGATACGTTTTTTCCTTTATTTAAAGAGTGGTTTATGTCAGCTGAATGTGCGGAACGCTTTTCAGAGAAGATAAGGTACTTTAGCACAATTCACACCCAGCGGTAATTCAGGAATGCCGAATGCTCCACATGAAACTATGGTCTTCCGACCTTTTACCATTGTGTCGATTTATTTTGATTAATATGTGCCAGGGAGAGAGAGCAAGACAGTGCTTAGGAGACGGTGAAACCTTGTTTATACTTTCGCCTGGCTCCGAAGAGAAAGAGTGCGCGCGCGCGACCGGGTCTCTCTCTCTCTCTACTCGTTCTTCAGTTGCGTCCTGTCACACTCACCGATCAAATAAGACAATGGCGGTACAAAAATTCGCTTTGGAGCAGGAGCATCGATAAGAGGACTCGTTAACGTCGAGGGCATACAATATCGATGGTTCATAAAACTTAGAACTGGTTCTCGAGTGGAACCGGTTTTCAATTCCCATCCCTCAAACACAACAACTCTGTCATGTCCGTAGCCATCATGCCGGACATTTTATAACATTACAAAATGCAATTGTAATAAATATTTTATTACATTACTATTTTGGTATGAACATTCACCCACCAGTGGGGCGGATAGCCTTTTGAGATTTACTCGCCAAACGGAAAATCTACCCGCATTTGGCGCTTGGCGTGTGTTAATTTCGGACCCTTCTCGTAGCCCTCCGTTTGGAGTGTGCCTCTGAAAAATCTCCGTTTCGAGGGCTATGTAGCCCTACCCCTTCGCCCTACCCCTCTATCGCAACAAGAATCGGGACACCCTACCCCTAGATGTGAACGCGCAAAATGGAGGGGTAGGGCCAAGGGGTGAACTGGGATTGAGCCTTAGAGTTCCTCTAAAACCCTCCACCTCCCCTAGCTCCACCTGCCAAGATCTGCTAAATATTTATGAATGTTTATTCATGCAGAAGCAACAAATCGTACATGCTCACAGCAGCAGCAGCGTAGCAGATCCAGTCCGCCACGACCAAACACATTAACACGGCTATATCCATAAACATGCTAAAACTCTTCAGGAGTCATGATTAAAATAGATATAGATTGTCTTTACCTGCAGTACAGAGCAAGTTTTTCCTTGGCTGCTTAATTGCTAATAAACACTTCTCATTACGAATTTGGTGAGATGAGTAGGCTATGTTGCATTATAAGCGACCCAAACTCACAGCACTTGCAGAGACGACTGACACTGACATTCAAAGAGACAAATCCAGAGACCAAAAGACCAAAAAGGTGTATTTTCTCTTCAGACAGTAAGCAACCACCAAATAACATATTAGCAACTGCATAGCAACATACTAACAAATACTCAGGCTTCCTTCCCAACCTCTCATATTCTCATATTTTAGATATTTTAAAAATGTTTCAGTCGGCCGTTCATACAATTACAGTGCATGCTCAGCAGCTGGGTGATGGGTTGCCTTGCACAGATGTGGATTAGTGGTTAGCAAGCTTGAATGTCAGAGATTTGGAAATGAAATCCCCTGATGTCTCCGGTTCTATAGGACTATGGAGTCTCAAGCACGTTCACTTTCACTCAGATTATTTATCCCACAACAGCCGGCGTCTCTCGCACACATCCTGAGAGGTCTGCGGCACTCGGGCAGAAGTGTCCAGAGAGGGCATGATTCTGGACGCTGGACAGATTCCAGTGCCCTTCACGCTTAAAACAAACCCTTCAGCCACAAACCAGTGAACCAGTTAAGTGCTAATCTACAGATATAACGGCAAGCAGAACCACACATCAAATAAAACCTATACAGACGGGACTACTGTTCACTGAGCTTAGGCACATTTGTGTTTAAAAGACTTTATGATAGTAATCCTATTCATTTCTTTTACAAAACATTGGTAAAAATTGTATTACCTGCTGGGGTAAGCAGGTGGACATGGGGGACAAATTACAATTAAAAAGCCATCTGTACTGGAATATCTGCAATTGTTGTAATTCCCATTTATTTTGTGTTTCGCATACGCCGATAAAAGTTAAACAACAGTTATAGTTTGTAATTTATATCAGTTTAATCAGAAATTATGGTTTTATCTCAAATGAAATTCTTCTTTCGTATCATAGCTAATTTAGTTTTTGTTTATGTTGAAATTACGTTGTAAAAAGCCTTTTTACCTAAATTAAGAAACATTTTGGCTTATGTCTAAAGAAAATATATTGATTAAGTATCTGATCTTTATAATAAACAAATTTTTCACTTGTATGAATGTTTTTGACTGGGAAGAGAAATGTTTTGCATTAATATTAAATCAAAATGTAAGGATTGAACCAAGCCATAAGTATAAATTGAGAAAAACTAATATATTTGGGTGTAAAAATTATTATTATTATTTTTTTCTTAATTTGGTCAAAAGTCAGGTTAACCTTCTCCTGTTGCTGGCATATCATTTGATGTAAAAAAAAAAATATATATATATATATATATATATATAATATATATATATATATATATATATAATATATATATATATATATATATATAAGTTTAGTTTAGAAACTGTATCCAGTCCAAATAGTGCTTTATAATCTCATGTTACATCAAAGAGAATATAGTGGAAGAGTAAGAAAACAGCCCTAATGCAGAATGCTTTCATTGGCGATAGCTTTATGAATGATTCATCCATGAGCAAGAGAGAAAACATGGAAATGAACATTTATCAGGATATAAACCAGCTTTGTCACACTGCCATTCTCCATCCAGTCCATGTACAAGACTTCAAATATGGCAAATTCTGGTTTTCATCCATCAAGTTACAAATACAGAAAGAAAATAATCAACTGAGATGCGTTAAAGTTTTTAATTCACCGGATTACCCCCAAATAGCCATTAATACATGGATATACAGTCAGTAAATTTGAACCAGCACAACTGCTTTAAGCATTAATAATCACAAATGTTTATTGAGCAGAAAATCCACATATTATTCTGATTTCTGAAGGATCATGTGACACTGAAGACTGGAGTAATGATGCTGAAAATACAACTTTGATCACAGGAATAAATTGCATTTTAAAACATTACAATAGAAAACAGCTATTTTTAATTCCAATAATATAATAAAGCAGCATTGGTGTGCAAAAGATACATTAAAAAATAATACAGACACCTAAGTAGTGTAAGTACTAGTTGTCACGATTCATTGTGTTTAGTTCTGTTTTGAGATCTTTTTTTCCCCCTGTCTTTTGTGATTTTGGTTTAGTCCTGTTAGTTTTTCCCGCTCCTCGTTTGTGTTCAGTTTCCTCACCTGTGTTCTGTTCATTATCCAATTATTCCTTGTGTATTTAAGCCCTGTGTTTTCCCTTAGTGTTTGTTGATCGTCGTCGATGTATGGTTGTGTGTTCACTGAATTCCTGGAGTTTGTTATTTTTGTTCCTGAAGTTAAGTTTGTTTAATAAATCAACTGTATCTCAGATCCGGTGTCCTCGTCTTCAGCTACCTGCACAGCAACCCTGACAGAACGATCAACCCTAAAAAAGAAAAGTAAAGAGGAAGATGGAGATCTGGAAGCAGGCCTTTGTGGGAACCCGCCAAGCTGTGTTTCGTCGGAACCGCGGAGGTCGTAGAGGGGGACATGGTCGTCAATCCACAGTTCACAGTCCATGTTCGCTCTTCAGCCAGGTGCATGTGGTCCCATCCAGCACAGAGCCCGTCGCCTGCCCGCCAGAGCCTGAGCCCGTCGCCTGCCCGCCAGAGCCTGAGCCCGTCGCCTGCCCGCCAGAGCCTGAGCCCGTCGCCTGCCCGCCAGAGCCTGAGCCCGTCGCCTGCCCGCCAGACCCTGAGCCCGTCACCTGCCCGCCAGAGACTGAGCACATCGCACTTAATTCTGCTCACGAAGATACGGTGCTGATTACGGCGATTTTGTGTTTGTGGGCTACACGCACATCGATCATGGCCCATCCGTCCAGTCCAGAACCTTCACCGCTGGTTCCATTCAACCCAAAGCTTCCTTCGCCGCTGGTCCCGTCCAGTTCCGAGTCGCATGATGTGCTGGTCCCGTCCAGTTCCGAGTCCCATGATGTGCTGGTCCCGTCCAGTTCCGAGTCCCATGATATGCTGGTCCCGTCCAGTTCCGAGTCCCCAGCGCCAGAGCCCGTTGACCCAGCGCCAGAGCCCGTTGACCCAGCGCCAGAGCCCCTTGACATCAAGTCTGTTCCCGTTCCTGAGCCTGTCCTTCTCCCCAAGAAAATTTGGGGGGGGGCTATACGCCTTCGCCGTGGCCAGCCAAAGATCCACGGGCCTGAAATAACACCGCCGTGGCCACCTGAAGGGTCTTCACCGCCACGGCCACCCGAAGGGTCCTCACCTCCATGGCCACCTGAACAGTTCTCACTGCCCTGGACGCCCGAGGGTCCCACAGCTCCGCCCTGGACGCCCGAGGGTCCCACAGCTCCGCCCTGGACGCCCGAGGGTCCCACAGCTCCGCCCTGGACGCCCGAGGGTCCCACAGCTCCGCCCTGGACGCCCGAGGGTCCCACAGCTCCGCCCTGGACGCCCGAGGGTCCCACAGCTCCGCCCTGGACGCCCGAGGGTCCCACAGCTCCGCCCTGGACGCCCGAGGGTCCCACAGCTCCACCATGGCCACCCACTGCTCCACCATGGCCACGCCCACAGCCTGCTCCACCATGGCCACGCCCACAGCCTGCTCCACATGGCCACGCCCACAGCCTGCTCCACCATGGCCACGCCCACAGCCTGCTCCGCCCTGGTCCCCTGACCAGTCTGCTCCGCCTGGACCGTCCTGGAGTCCAGGATTCCCACCCCGTTGGATGTTATGCGGCGCGAGGACGCGCCTTCGGGGAGGGGGGAGGTACTGTCACGATTCATTGTGTTTAGTTCTGTTTTGAGATCTTTTTTTTCCCCCTGTCTTTTGTGATTTTGGTTTAGTCCTGTTAGTTTTTCCTGCTCCTCGTTTGTGTTCAGTTTCCTCACCTGTGTTCTGTTCATTATCCAATTATTCCTTGTGTATTTAAGCCCTGTGTTTTCCCTTAGTGTTTGTTGATCGTCGTCGATGTATGGTTGTGTGTTCACTGAATTCCTGGAGTTTGTTATTTTTGTTCCTGAAGTTAAGTTTGTTTAATAAATCAACTGTATCTCAGATCCGGTGTCCTCGTCTTCAGCTACCTGCACAGCAACCCTGACACTAGTGTAGTGTAAATTTACATATAAGGCAATATAAAAATTTGGTTATGCTTCCCACACCTAGTTTGGATGATGCAGAATATGTGCGTCCAAAGACCTTCATTATGTAGAGATGTTAGTTACAGTACTAAATGAATGACATAAGTTTGTGTGATATAGTACATGGCAGAATATGCCAGGATAACATAATAAAAAAAAATCTACATCTGGAAAACGTACTTAAAAGCTATGAAATCCACAGAAACATGCTTTACAGAATCTTCTAAAATGAGGTGAACACATCAGCAAAAAGATGTTGTTTTGTTGGTAGAACAGCATTTGCTCATGATAGCGTGTTGCATAAACACAGAACCTTAAACGACTGTTTAACATTTTTTACGCTTTGCTATACTCTACAAAGCGACTCAAAAAAAAGCTACAGTAGCCTGCTAGTCACTCCTTTAAACAGTGCTGTTGGATTTCACACGTATGTAGTGTCAAGCATTGCTTTCATAAGCATTGCTTAGATTATCAACAAAAAAAAGAGCGTTTGGCGAAAAAGTCTGCCAACCTCACACCACTTTGTGAAAATGTGGCACTACAACAGTCTGAAACCTCCCTGACGCAATGATCCGCCTGCTTGTGTTACTCTCAGTGTACGCTGCACTGCTTCTCAGTGCCTTGGCTGGCCAAAAGAACCGTCAGCCTGTTATGCAAGATGGAAATGCTTGCACCACTTTTCTTACTGAGCTATTTCCGAGCTTCATACAGCAAGTGTTGGGCAGGGCTGGGGAAAATAGGTCAGAGCAAGACTCGGGCAGCACCTTCCTCTGCTTCCAAACACACCATGCATAGAGGGTTATCTGTGTTTTCTAATGCCTCGTGCATGGTTTTATTTATAGTAAACTAAGACTAAACGTCCCTACAAATGAATATCTAGAAGCTATAGCTGCATGGCCAGCAATATACCACCATGTTAGACCAACAGAATACAGACATTTGGGGAGATTTGTGAGTGTTGTTGGCTTAGTTCTTAGTAAATCCAGGACGAACAATAGGCAGATGTAGCTTTTGGAAGTAGGGCAATTCCAGCATGCACCTGGGGGTCTCATTCACCTCTTCCAAAAAAAACGCTGACAAAGGCGCCCCTGGGACACACTTTTGTCTCTTGGTCTTATGATTCTCTCCACATCTTTCTATGAACTTAATTTAGTATTTGCAAAATGTATGATTATGGTTTGGGTATGCAAAGCTAAACGGGTTTTGAGTGTTCTTAATCTTCCACTGAATGGACACCAGAACTGTTCGCATGAGTATCCCAATCGCCATAGGGCAAAAAATATTGTTAGTAAGATACCTTGATTTACAATGACCAACAAATTATTCAGACACAGAGATGACATTTTTTTGTAGGGCAAAAAAAGTTAAAGCTGCAGTCCGGCGTTTTTTCCCCTTTGTCGCCATCTCTGTTTGAAATCTGTAATTGCAGTTATTCGCGGAATTATTAACGTTGCGTGAGTTGTACATCGGCATGAAACAGTGCGGATGAACACAATGTTTTGAGACTGCGCGTCTGTCAGTCACCGCGCCGGTGTAGATACTGGCATTCAGAATCACACATTCTACTTTTGGAAGTACAGTATGACCATGACAACATAAACATTTTCATCGGAAAATGTAATCTGAACAAGTAAGCAGGCCTAACATCCACTTTTTTTCTGATCAACTAAGGGGAAAAAGTCTTGCAGTAAATCGTGCTGATTAAATATAACGATCGCGTCAAACATTTCAAATTATACTCTGTTCTCAAATTGTTAATGTTAACAACATCAGCATTGCGTTACTGTAATGTGTATTATGGCTACCTGTATTTCAGTTTCCATTTCTGTGCAGTCTTTCTGATTGCCATACCAATAAATTTATGTTTCTTTACTGGTTTTCTTTGAAATAAAAAAAAAACACACGTATCTGTAATCTGATGCATATATAACTGGAATATATATAATTTCGGAGGAGGCGGGTTTGGTTTTCTTGGAGTAGAGGTGAATTGCTCCCTCTCATAGCTAGCACAAAATAATTCATATTTACCATAATAGCAAAACGAAAAAACAAAGGAAACTCCGTAACTGTGTGAATTAAGCGAAAAAGTGTGCTACTGTTACACGATTGAACTATTGATGTCATACCTGTCCAACAGAAAAAAATCCGTCTCTGCATATGTTTTGAACCCCTTCAAATCACGGAAAATCCCTGCCGATGTTTATCCTTGTTTTCGCGTGGGCCCGGTCGCAGTCTCTTTTTTTCTCTACCCACTCCGAAGTCCGAATTATTTTACAACTGGACTGCTGAATCTCCAGTTGTCACTGGTGATTGTCTTTTGAACCTTTCTGGATCCGCCATAAGTTTAATTATTTAAAGTGCTGTGAGAAAAGGCTAAACATTTCCACCTCCAACATCCTCACACGCAATATAGCCGACTAGCCGAGACTATTCTTTATGTGTTCAGATGTGACGTAATGACTCAATAGTCTACTAGCCGAGACTCTTCTTTATGTGTACAGATGTGACGTAATGACTCAATATAGTCTACTAGCCGAGACTCTTCTTTATGTGTTCAGATGTGACGTAATGACTCAATATAGTCTACTAGCCGAGACTCTTCTTTATGTGGACAGATGTGACGTAATGACTCAATATAGTCCATTAGCCGAGACTCTTCTTTATGTGGACAGATGTGACGTAATGACTCAATATAGTCTACTAGCCGAGACTCTTCTTTATGTGTACAGGTGTGACGTAATGACTCAATATAGTCTACTAGCCGAGACTCTTCTTTATGTGTACAGATGTGACGTAATGACTCAATATAGTCTACTAGCCGAGACTCTTCTTTATGTGTCAGATGTGACGTAATGACTCAATAGTCTACTAGCCCAGACTCTTCTTTATGTGTTACAGATGTGACGTAATGACTCAATATAGTCTACTAGCCGAGACTCTTCTTTATGTGTACAGATGTGACGTAATGACTCAATATAGTCTACTAGCCGAGACTCTTCTTTATGTGTACAGATGTGACGTAATGACTCAATATAGTCTACTAGCCGAGACTCTTCTTTATGTGTACAGATGTGACGTAATGACTCAATATAGTCTACTAGCCGAGACTCTTCTTTATGTGTTCAGATGTGACGTAATGACTCAATATAGTCTACTTGCCAAAACTCTTCTTTATGTGTTCAGATGTGACGTAATGACTCAATATAGTCTACTAGCCGAGACTTTCTTTATGTGTTCAGATGTGACGTAATGACTCAATATAGTCTACTAGCCGAGACTCTTCTTTATGTGTACAGATGTGACGTAATGACTCAATATAGTCTACTAGCCGAGACTCTTCTTTATGTGTACAGATGTGACGTAATGACTCAATATAGTCACTAGCCGAGACTCTTCTTTATGTGTACAGATGTGACGTAATGACTCAATATAGTCAACTAGCCGAGACTCTTCTTTATGTGTACAGATGTGACGTAATGACTCAATATAGTCACTAGCCGAGACTCTTCTTTATGTGTACAGATGTGACGTAATGACTCAATATAGTCTACTAGCCGAGACTCTTCTTTATGTGTACAGATGTGACGTAATGACTCAATATAGTCTACTAGCCGAGACTCTTCTTTATGTGTACAGATGTGACGTAATGACTCAATATAGTCTACTAGCCGAGACTCTTCTTTATGTGTACAGATGTGACGTAATGACTCAATATAGTCTACTAGCCGAGACTCTTCTTTATGTGTACAGATGTGACGTAATGACTCAATATAGTCACTAGCGAGACTCTTCTTTATGTGTACAGATGTGACGTAATGACTCAATATAGTCAACTAGCCGAGACTCTTCTTTATGTGTACAGATGTGACGTAATGACTCAATATAGTCTACTAGCCGAGACTCTTCTTTATGTGTACAGATGTGACGTAATGACTCAATATAGTCTACTAGCCGAGACTCTTCTTTATGTGTACAGATGTGACGTAATGACTCAATATAGTCAACTAGCCGAGACTCTTCTTTATGTGTACAGATGTGACGTAATGACTCAATATAGTCCACTAGCCGAGACTCTTCTTTATGTGTACAGATGTGACGTAATGACTCAATATAGTCTACTAGCCGAGACTCTTCTTTATGTGTTCAGATGTGACGTAATGACTCAATATAGCTACTAGCCGAGACTCTTCTTTATGTGTACAGATGTGACGTAATGACTCAATATAGTCTACTAGCCGAGACTCTTCTTTATGTGTACAGATGTGACGTAATGACTCAATATAGTCTACTAGCCGAGACTCTTCTTTATGTGTACAGATGTGACGTAATGACTCAAATAGTCTACTAGCCGAGACTCTTCTTTATGTGTACAGATGTGACGTAATGACTCAATATAGTCTACTAGCCGAGACTCTTCTTTATGTGTACATATGTGACGTAATGACTCAATATAGTCTACTAGCCGAGACTCTTCTTTATGTGTACAGATGTGACGTAATGACTCAATATAGTCTACTAGCCGAGACTCTTCTTTATGTGTACAGATGTGACGTAATGACTCAATTAGTCTACTAGCCGAGACTCTTCTTTATGTGTACAGATGTGACGTAATGACTCAATATAGTCTACTAGCCGAGACTCTTCTTTATGTGTACATATGTGACGTTATGACTCAATATAGTCAACTAGCCGAGACTCTTCTTTATGTGTACAGATGTGACGTAATGACTCAATATAGTCTACTAGCCGAGACTCTTCTTTATGTGTACAGATGTGACGTAATGACTCAATATAGTCTACTAGCCGAGACTCTTCTTTATGTGTACAGATGTGACGTAATGACTCAATATAGTCTACTAGCCGAGACTCTTCTTTATGTGTTCAGATGTGACGTAATGACTCAATATAGTCTACTAGCCGAGACTCTTCTTTATGTGTTCAGATGTGACGTAATGACTCAATATACTAGCCGAGACTCTTCTTTATGTGTACAGATGTGACGTAATGACTCAATATAGTCTACTAGCCGAGACTCTTCTTTATGTGTACAGATGTGACGTAATGACTCAATATAGTCCACTAGCCGAGACTCTTCTTTATGTGTACAGATGTGACGTAATTACTCAATATAGTCTACTAGCCGAGACTCTTCTTCATGTGTTCAGATGTGGCGTAATGACTCAATATAGTCTACTAGCCGAGACTCTTCTTCATGTGTTCAGATGTGGCGTAATGACTCAATATAGTCTACTAGCCGAGACTCTTCTTCATGTGTTCAGATGTGACGTAATGACTCAATATAGTCTACTAGCCGAGACTCTTCTTTATGTGTACAGATGTGACGTAATGACTCAATAGTCTACTAGCCGAGACTCTTCTTTATGTGTACAGATGTGACGTAATGACTCAATATAGTCTACTAGCCGAGACTCTTCTTTGTGTGTACAGATGTTTCGGGAAACAGTCTTGACTAGCTAGCTGATTTTATCAACGATGCATCATACTATGGTAGTTAAGCAGCGAGTTACATCGTTGTACGGGAAACACACCCCAGGCTGAGTACGTTTGTAAAAGTTAAACTGTTGCCATGTTTATAGTTATGATTAAGAACCAAGGTTTGTTACTGTGAAAGTAAAGCAGAAACATACATTAAGTGCAGTACAACAAGCTTACAATGCATCGGCCAAGCTTTTGCATCTATAACTCAGAGTTCCTAGCCTAAAGCATGCAACCAATAAAGCACAAAGACAGTTTTTGTTGCATGAACAGTATTCTAATATTGAATGTCTATAAAAAAAATACCCTTCAATATTGGTCGACGTGTTTTGAGATGGCAGTCTTCTTTTCAGAGAGTCGAAAGAGTTTTATTTGAGGCTCAAACTCATGCTTGCCTAAACAGTAGGCAGTCATTTGATTGATTGTACGAATGTCAAAAAGAGCGATCTAGGCATTGTGAAAGCCTAAAGAGCAGAGGTGAAAGAAATCAATAGCTAAAAGTAATCGTGCTTGTAGTTAAATGTGTGATTTCAGCACACAAAAAAGTTTTCGTACAATGGAAAGCGATGCAATCAACAATAAGTGAGCTTCATTTGTTGGCTGACAGATCTCACCATTTTAGCTTTTCATTCTCCTGAATAGTGAAAACTGTGTGACGGTTTTTCTCTGACAGCCTCACTTATAGAATATTATTCTGTCAAAATGTTTTTATATAAAGCACAGTATTTCAACATTTTCATGACACAAAATCCAAAAAGTTGGGTTTTGGACATTGGTCACTATCACCATGTTTATCACATTTGGATCTCTTAATGATTCTTCGTTTTACATAAGCCAATGTCAGAAGTTAAAATATAAAATTACACTTTCGGTTGATGCTTTGACATTTTTCCAGTTAAAAAGAATAGTTTGAACTTAAAAGGAAATCATTATTTTGACGAAAGTACAGAAGTACGAAGACAGAAGTACATTTCTCTTAAAGTCTCAATCGGTATTTTAGATGTTCACAATTACATTGGCCTCAGAGAGTTCAACTTTGTTATTAAGTAAATCACTTCGTGATTCCATTTGTAAAGATAAATAGCTATTGGGCACCATACATGCAGGATCGGGATCAATATGGTATGGTTAATAATTGTTAAAAAGCCATTTGTTAACCATTAAATACATTGCTCTTACTTTCATAAGAAATTAAAAGCATAGTTCCTTAATGATGACAATAACTTCTAATAATCATCGTTGATGATAATAGTTTGCTCCGTGTATTTGTTCAAAGTCAAATTCAACAATTTTTTGCAAGAATGAGGTGAGAAAATCTGCTTCAAATCGTGATTGTACTCTTACTTTCAGCTATCACACATTCATCCCCAGTGGCATCACTTGTCTTAATCCATTATCCATTAGACAGAGTAATATTTGCCAAATATTTCAGTCGTGTCACTAGAAGACTTTACATTCATCAAAACCGACAAATCTGATTTAAAGAGCAGCCATAATAAGAGTCCCGTGCCCTCAACAATATGCTTGATGAATTATGGATGGGTGTTTTGTAATCATTTTTCAATATCGCTCTGCTCTTCTTAGCCCTGTGCGGGGAGGACTATTTTTGCCTCTATAACGTTTCATCTGGAACACTCCTGTTCATTGGCAGACATGCACACTGAAAGTCATTAATATTCAAAGACAGAGGTTAAAAATCCAGCGGAAAGTCTTGAATTAGCATTTCGAATGATTTCCAGACTGATTTTCCAATCCTACATCCCCACAGAATGGCATTGGCGGATGGATTAATCGACGGACGATTGGATCACAAACATGAAAATATTAATATCCTTAGGCATTATATCCTTATCTTAAGAAAGCTTACCTAAGGAAAACTGTCCAGGAATCTGTCACAGTGTGTAATGCTAACAGTGAGGGAGTTGTTGACGGCTTGACACCCTCATGATGTTAGTGATATCCATGGCACTATGCTGGGTCACATGCACATACATCTCATGAGCAGCTCCTTTAAACTGAGCCAAAGCCTTATTGGCCAAAGATCCACATTATTGCATTAACATGCACTCTGTATCCAGATGTTGTCCACATGCACATTGAAAAGACAAGCATAAATGCATTTCTGATGGGACTGTCATCCTGTCTGGAGGTACAATAGTGAGTGGATCTCAGTGTAATGTGAACACAATCTAGCAGTCATATCTGCAATCACAGGTCGGCATCATATATTTGAACTTGACAATATTTAAAACTGTTTATTTAGAGTTAACTTGATTCCCTGTGTGTTTAATTTTAATTGTGCAACATTATCTGAACGGCAGAGTCGTGAGGTTTAAATGAAGAGCTACACGATTTTTATTGTTTCAGCATTTTATTATAAATAATCTCCCATTTCTGTCTACAATATAGCCTATTCATTGCACACTGTAATCTTTGCACTTAAACCCGGATGATATGACTCGTTTAACATGATCAGTTATTTTTAAATAATCAAATATTCCTTCATTTAAACTCCTTCAATCAATTTGATCTAAGACTGTCTCGGAAAGTAAGTGAATGAAAGCAATGAGAGCATCTTTACCAAAAAGGTTTTGTGTTGTCTATACCCTTGTTCAGTTCTAATATAATGCTCTTTAATGTGACGTTTTCTGCATATTACACATACAGTAGACTATATGCGCTCTCCTTTCAATCATGAAATGCATCAGAATAAAATTGTTCTTTGTCTCATCATACAAGATTAATGTTGGGAATCTTAAATTGGTAGATTAATGCCACGTTCCAGGCAACCTGTAACCCATGTTTTTCCAACTCGTAACTGGGAGTACATCGTTCCAGGCAACCTGTAACCCGTGTTTTTCAGAAAGAGCTTTATCAGAAAGAGCTTTATTGCCAAGTGTGCTTGCACACACAAGGAATTTTCTTTGGTACTGAAGCTTCCAGTGCACATATACAGATACAAATACAACAAGAAACAGTAATACAAAATCTAAAAATAAAATTATAAAAAAAAAATATATATATATATATGAAAATACTATAAAATATAAAATATAAGGCCACGGTTGGGTTTAGTCAGAATAAACATTTTCGGATTATGAACATATATACAGTATTTTGAATAGTATGAATAAATATAAATATAAATAACCTGAGTTTAGGAGATATTGCACTAAACAGTGGGGGTATTGCACTTAAAGGCATATGCCTTGGGAGATATGTTAACTGTTCAGGAGGGAAATGGCCTGTGGGAAGAAACTGTTCCTGTGCCGAGATGTTCTTGTGGCCAGTGATCTGAGTCTCCGTCTTGACGGTAACAGTTCAAACAGGTGGTGTCCAGGGTGAGTGGAGTCTGTGATGATTTTACCTGCTCTCTTCCTCACTCTGGAAGAGTACAGGTCCTGGAGGGTTGGCAGGGGGGCACCAATGATCCTCTCTGCAGTCCGGACTGTCCGCTGTAGTCTCATGATGTCTGATTTGGTAGCTGAACCAAACCAGACAGTGATGGAAGTGCATAGGACAGACTCGATGACGGCTGAGTAGAACTGAATCAGCAGCTCCTGTGGCAGGTTGAACTTCCTCAGCTGGCGAAGGAAATACAGTCTCTGCTGGGCCTTTTTCACAATGGAGTCAATGTGATTGTCCCACTTCAGGTCCTGAGAGATGATAGTGCCCAGGAACCTGAATGACTCCACTGCTTCCACAGTGCTGTTCATGATGGTGAGTGGGGGGAGTGCTGGGCTGTTCCTCCTGAAGTCCACGGTCATCTCCACTGTTTTGAGCGTGTTCAGCTCAAGGTTGTTATAACTGCACCAGACAGCCAGCTGTTCAACCTCCAGTCTGTAAGCAGACTCGTCACCGTTTCGGATGAGACCGATGACAGTGGTGTCGTCTGCAAATTTCAGGAGCTTGACAGTGGGGTCTTTAGAAGTGCAGTCGTTAGTGTACAGGGAGAAGAGCAGTGGGGAGAGAACGCACCCTTGGGGGGCGCCAGTGCTGGTGGTGAGAGTCCTGGATGTGTGTTTCCCCAGTCTCACGAGCTGCTGCCGGTCCGTCAGGAAGCTGGAGATCCACTGACAGATCGAGGATGGAATGGAGAGCTGGGTCAGTTTGTCTGTGAGTAGATCAGGCATGATGGTATTGAAGGCCGAACTGAAGTCCACAAAGAGGATCCTTGCATAAGTCCCAGGTCTGTCGAGATGTTGCAGGATATAATGCAGTCCCATGTTGACTGCATCATCCACAGACCTGTTTGCTCTGTAAGCAAACTGAAAAGGATCCAGCAGGGGTCCAGTGATGTCCTTCAGGTGGGCCAACACCAGTCTTTCAAACGACTTCATGACCACGGACGTGAGAGCGACAGGTCTGTAGTCATTAAGTCCAGTGATTTTGGTTTTTTTGGGGACCGGAATGATAGTGGAGCGTTTGAAGCAGCAGGGAACTTCACATTGCTCCAATGATCTGTTGAAGATCTGCGTGAAGACCGGGGCCAGTTGGTCAGCGCAGGCTTTTAGACAAGCAGACGAGATGCCGTCTGGGCCTGAGGCTTTCCTAGTCTTCTGTTTTTTGAAGACTCGGCTCACGTCCTCCACACAGACCTTAAGCTCAGGTTGGATGGCAGGAGGGGGGAGAGGAGGGGGTGTAGGAGGTGATGGTGGATGTGTGAACTGCAGGTCAGAGCCGGTGAGAGGTGTGAATGAGGGCTTTTCAAACCTGCAGTAAAATGAGTTTAAATCATCATTTTCCAACCTTATACCTGTGAAAGTGCACTGGAACGGCAGTCAAACCCGTGAATTCGTACTAGATCAATGTACTCCCAGTTACGAGTTGAAAAAACACGGGTTACAGGTTGCCTGGAACGCGGCATAAGTACATGAATAAACCACAAAAATCTTGTGCTATATGGGCACTGCCATTAGAAGAGGCGAAACGAAAGTAGTTTTATTCTTCCAGGTCATTTTAAGCTTCTGCGTCCGTGGTAAAGGCCTATTACAGTAAATGCGCCGTGTCCTGATTGGCTGATGATAATGGCAACTGTAAACACAGCCATATTTTATATTATATTAAAATGTAATTTATTCCTGTGATCGAAGCTGAATTTTCAGCATCATTACTCCAGTCTTCAGTGTCACATGATCCTTCAGAAATCACTATAATATGATGATTTGCTGATCAAGAAATATTTATGATTATTATCAATGTTGAAACAGGTAACTTCCTTATAACAATACAAATATTAAATTGTGTTCATCTTTGTGCTGAACAGTCACGTTTATTCATACTAGTAGCGGGTGTTTTAGGTAACAGCAGTATTTAGTGCATGACATTCAGACTGCAAGCAAAAGTGGCCCAAATCCCATTATTCTGGTCATATGCGACTTTTTTTGTGAGAAGCACAATCCACTTTTTTTTTACTCTGATTTAGACCATTTCTGTAAGGTTAAATACAGGTTCTATCTATCTATCTATCTATCTATCTATCTATCTATCTATCTATCTATCTATCTATCTATCTATCTATCTATCTATCTATCTATCTATCTACAGTGATTTTGCCAAGTAAGACATGTTCCTGGATCAACATAATTCACCCAGGTGTCAAATGTAAATGTAATATATATATATATAAACTGTTTAAAAGATCCCTAGCTTAAGTAAATTGTCTCACCTCATCGTTCAAGTGAACTCAAACCAAATGACTTCCCGCTCCTACATTCACAATGCTTTCAGTCCCAACTCTGACACAATTCTCCCACAGAAGAGAATAACAGAAAGCATCCTCTCTTAAAGCAGTGCACACCTAAGCCTGGTTAAAAGACGCCTGGAGTCCTGAAAGACAGCAGCGGTAATCCTCCTCCTCCTCCTCTTCTTCTTCAGCGATGACTAACCCTACGCCTGCAGAGCACATAACTCACACACATCCCTGTGTTTCTGACACGCTGGGACTGTGGTGCCGTCAGGTGAGCGAGATGAGCGAGCGACGGTATCATTCACTCGTCTACTTCACACTCTCAGTTACAGACTCGCTCCACAGTCAAGATGGCTTTTTAATTGGCCACTGTTTAGATATAGATCATGCTTAGATATGGATGATGATGAGGAAGGCTCTTTCTCACACAGAACGCATGAGCGTCACACGTATCAATCATGATCCAAATTACTTATGTGGCCTTCACGCCTAATAAAGATCAGCCATCATCCGTCGGCAGAACCGTAAATACCGTAAACGATGACGTTACTCAAGTCACCTTTATTTATATAGCATCTTATACGATGCAAATTGTTTCAAAGCAGCTTCACAGTAATAAACAGGATTATAACGGTCAATAATGCAAACTTCAAGTATGAGACAAATTCAAATTCGACAGTAAAAAGGCAATAGTGTATTTATTCAGTTCAGTGTTGATTCAGTTCAATAACAGTGTGAAATTCATCTATTCATCTATAATGAAATGAGTTTATCATTCTGTCTATAGCCAGACAGGTCTCTTCAATATGACGGATAAATAAATGAATGTTGATAAAATGAAATAGTCACGCTGGTTTGTCCTCATCTCATATATGAAACGCGTGTGATTCAGCAACAGCCTGCTAATGCTCTCACATTCAAGTAAAGGTGAGGGAAGCATACGTTTGGGTGAGGAAAGCCAGATGCACATTTATAAGTGCTTTACGATTGTTGCTTGTCAGACTGGACGAACATGATCCTCGCTGTAAGTCATGTCACACTGTAAGATGTCTCTCCGACAGTCAAGATCAATCCAAACGCAAGAAAACTCGTCCGGAGTTTTACATCGTCAATCAACAACACGTTCTGTGACGGTGAGAGATTTTACATGAGAGATTACTCCACTAATTACTGTTTAATTACTCCGCATTACATGAGAGATTGAAATGGTGGCTACAAAGAAATCTCTCAAGTTCATTTTGGTCATGGCTTGTTTTGAAAAATCGGCGTAGAAGTCACACTGCAGGACTGAGAGTCAAATGAAAGAATTTCGTCGGAGGTCAAATTTTATTGAAATGGTGAACATGGGAAACTAACGATCAAAGACTTTTGCCTAGGATCAGAAAAATCTTTTAGGATTTGCAAAATGTGTCGAAGACGGCCAAATCGTGGCGAAATCGTAAAGTGTGAACCCAGCTAAGCGCAAAACACACAAGTAGTACCTTCAATGCCCTGAAGATGGCGATATCACTGCTTTTGTGGCAGAAATAAACTGCTGCAGAAAAAGTTAGGTGCATTGCAAAAATGTATTCAAGTAGAGTGTAAAAGTTGCCGATATCTCATGGTCCTCACTGCAGAACATGAAACACAATAATATGCAGTCAGTAAAGCAAGTCTGCCTGTGTTCGGCACACAATGAAAATACCATTTAAACAAAATTGCCTCTTTTACTTTTGTTCTATGGGGATTGTTATTTGAGATATTTTAGACATGCTGGAGTGTTTAAGTGATGGTTCATAGTGACCACATCTGTCAATGAAAACACCATAAATGTGTAATATATGTAGTCGATTCAACAATCTTTGTAGATAGATTTATATGAGCAAACACTGATATTTAAGTCATTATGCATTGATGATCCGTCCCTCCAAATACTGTGTGAAACTGAATTGCACAAAGACTTTAAAATTCCTTTGAAAATTGAACAGCATCTGGGTGTGAAACGATAAGAGGCTGTGCAAATAATGCCAGAATTTACATGGGAGTGAACGTTTCATATTCTCGCTGAAATGTATTGAACTGATCACCTACAGCAATTAAAACGGTATTTCATACGAAGCATAATGGGAATCAGATGAAGGCTCTTTCCTCAATTCAATCACTGTTCACACAGTTTTATTATGCACACACCTCATGCTCTCACAAAGTCTATACTTGGATACATATACTGGATGTGCTATTTATACAATAATCTCTATCCTACCAGAGACACTGCACATGCATGACGTCGTTTTGAGCCTTGACTGTCATATCAAAGTAAACATAATATACTATTATATGCAAACATGTTCTGGTATTATTGGCCTTAGTTATCAAATTTATTTAGATTTTTTTATAAACACAGAAGATTGCAGACATGCAGACATCAAAAATGAAGTATTTTAATTGTAATTACTGATTAACAGATTCTCATTAATTACTGTATCGTTTTATTGTGGTCAGAATCACAAATTGAAGATTGTTTATCATAATAGAAGAAATCACTACTTTCTTTGAACATAAGTATCTAAAACCTGACATGGGAAGAAATTTGGGCTATAATATAATACAATATAATATAATATAGTTAAAATTGTATATTCTTCCAAGTTATTAAGTATTCACTAATATAGATATACAGTAAACTCAATTATGGACACAATGTGAAATTGTTTAGGGTGAATTGAATTCTTATTGAAAATTGTCTCAATACATTTTTTTCAGATGCATGTCAAAGTCCATATGTACAAACAAACATACATACTATTTCTATATTAGTGCATCACATATATTGGGCTTTCACCCACAGCGTAGAATGTGTGGGTCTTACAATATAGATCATTAATTAACACAAAATAAAGTGCACTTTGTCTCAGTTCTACACTACAGTATAGTGTTGAGAATAATACATGCAACGAAAAAGAGAGTTTGCTTCACATAACTTAAAGTAGCTGGACTGTTTTTAACTTGCTGCTAATTTGACATAATTTTTGGCTATACTATTTAGTTGGTCTTTAAATAACAGTATAAAAAGATTCCCCTGATTCATAAACACGATGAGATGATGATATTACAGAGAACTTTCTCAGAACTTTAGCTAATGTTCTAGCAAGGTTCTCAAAACGTTACCATAAAAACATTATTTATACATAGTTAACGAAGTTTTAGGTGGATGTTCTTCTAATATTTTTTTAATGTTACTAGGCTTACTTGTTTCAGGACATTCCGAGAACATTCAAAATTAACATTCCCAACATGTTTGAAGAATTATAAAATGGAATGTTTCCTTAATGTTCGCATAACCAAGAAATATATGCTTTTAACATTTGAACATTTGATAACATTTGAAAAATAGGGCATTTTGAACGTCCAGAGAACATTCAGAAACAAAGTTTTCATAACTTAATAGCAAAACGTAGAACATAATTTTTGAGTTATAGCTGGGTTTTTTTAATGGGCATTTAATGCCCTTCACATGTGCCTCATGCTCTCACTGCCTTACACAAAATCTATACTTGCATTCTAGATGTATTATTTATAAAATAATCTCTATCCTAGCAGAGACACTGCACATGCATGATAGGATTAAGGATAAGAATAAGGATTGATTTCAATAATCTTGAGCCTTGACTGTCATATCAAAGTAAACATAATATTAGATACTGCACAATATGCAAACATTTGTAGATCATTTATTATTGGCTTTAATTGTCAATTTTATTTAGAATTTAGAATTAGAAACACAGATGATTGCAGATATGCATATTGAAGTACATATGCAAAAAAAGTCTAAAACTCATGGCTGTAATTACTCATTAACAGATTTCTCATTAATTACTGAACCATTTTATTGTAGTCAGAATCACAAATTGAAAATTGTTAATCGTAATAGAAGAAATTACTACTTTTCTTTGAACAGAAGTATCTAAACAGAAGTTAGCTGGGTTGTTATTTAATGCCCTTCACATGTGCAGTTTCGGTGACACTATTTTAAGGTTTCCGTGTTACAGTATAATTATGCATTAAAGCACTGTGTAATAATAATTAACTATGTACTTACTATAGGGTTAGGATTAGCATTGGGGTTTGGTTTGGGGTTAGTTGCATGTAATTATGCATAAATTATAGTTATTACTACAGTAACATGTAACGTGTAACAAGGACACTGTAAAATAAAGTGTTACCGCAGTTTCTTACAAATATCAGGATCAACTAAGGAGTTTGTTGTTGACATATGATTAAGATAAAGTAAGCAAAAGTATGAAAACCAAATATGTAACTCAAAATATATAGGCATGAGTGGGGAACGCTCAAACAACTGTTATTTAATGAAGGAAAAAAATCACTTTCTTCTGAAGGCATATCTGTGCATTCATCATGTAACACAGCTTATACAGTCATCTCAAGAAAACAGAAGTTTCCCAGCAGCGCTCAGTTATCTCTACAACTCTCGTAACACTGAGGGAGTAGAATAATAGTCCAGCCTTACAGTAAGTCCAACCCAGAAGCATATGGACTCTACTGTATGCCATTTCAAACAACAAACCAAGCCTTAGCCCACAGAAGCTTCTGGAGAAAAAGCCCAACAGCTCGTGACCTGAGAGACATTTACCTCTCACTCTTTATAGACTAAGCACAGATATCCCAGCAGCATGTGCAGAGAGACGTCCAACACACAGCGAGACAGTAGTGATGTAGTCTGGCCGATACAGAACAAATCAACTGCAGTGCATTAGGAAAAAATACTAGAAATAATCTTCTGCACTGAACTTCCCTCTTTCAAATGTGCTCATTTAACCGTACCGTACATTCTGTGACTTCTACTGAAAGAAAACCAAAATTATGATCCATACCCGGTTGGTACATATTTAAATTTGACACATTTTTTAGAAAACAATACTATGTAATTTTGCGTCTCAAGTAAATGTATCTTGACTTAAGAATTGTTAGATATGTGTACTGGAATACAAGACAAAAATACTGAGTAAGTAAATCATACTCTGTAAAAATGTTGTGTCCTAAACATCTAAATTATCAAGTTAAAATGTATTATTTTTTGAATTATGACTAAATCAACCTGATTACAATTTGTTAAGCTAACAATAAGCACAACATGTTTCTCTCTCTTTGTTTTTAGAATAATTATAGGCTAATTGTGTTAGGATCCAATAGCCTATAATAGCATAAATAGCTCCTGGCGGTAACAAGTGCACTGTAAATAAAACTTGAAATAAAACACACAGTGCACGAGCTCAACTCTTCGATCTGTGAAGCAACCCAGCCAGAAATAGAAAAGCACGAGTCACCCACCAGTATGGAAATGCTGTCTTCACTCAAACTTTCCAATCGCTCCTGATTGTATTTCCCACGATCTTCCCTTCGCTCACTTGTTCTCCTGTTCACTCGCGCTGGAAAGTTCCTCTCGCCTGTATGCTAATCATTCTTCACACGATGAAGGAAGAGGAGAGACAGAGACAGACAGAAGGAGAAGGAAGAGAGCAGAGAACGGTTGAAGGCAGGCAACCAATTGGCCTGGAGCTTGAGAGAGAGAGAGAGAGAGAGAGAGAGAGAGAGAGAGAGAGAGAGAGAGAGAGAGAGAGAGAGAGAGAGAGAGAGAGAGAGAGAGAGAGAGAGAGATGTGTGGGGGGGGTAGCACCAATGAGGCGGAGCGAAAGGATGCCGCCATAGAGAAAGAAAGAGAGAAAAAAGCACCTGTGCGTGAGTCAGAGCCGAGATGTGGAGCGCTTACCCTCAGCGTGATGCCTGTATCCTTAGCTCTCTGCGTGCGCGTGTGTGTGTGTGTGTGTGTGTGTGCACCTCCACCCATCCGCCGAAACAATACAGCGCGAGCCTGGTACCAGAACACGCGCGCGCGTGTGTGTGTGTGTGTGTGTGTGAGAGAGAGAGAAATAGCTTGGAGGTTGGGCGAATGTGAGCGTTTCGGATGCGTTTCTCTTTTCTGTCTCATGGACTGAATTTTCTATCTTACTCGCTGTGTGTGTGTGTGTGTGTGTGTGTGTGTGTGTGTGTGTGTGTGTGTGTGTGTGTGTGTGTGTGTGTGTGTGTGTGTGTGTGTGTGTGTGTGTGTGTGTGTGTGGTGTGTGTGTGTGTGTGTGTGTGGTGAGAGAGAGAAATAGCTTGGAGGTTGGGCGAATGTGAGCGTTTCGGATGCGTTTCTCTTTTCTCATGGACTGTCTCATGGACTGAATTTTCTATCTTACTCGCTGTGTGTGTGTGTGTGTGTGTGTGTGTGTGTGTGTGTGTGTGTGTGTGTGTGTGTGTGTGTGTGTGTGTGTGTGTGTGTGTGTGTGTGTGTGTGTGTGTATGTGTGTGTGTGTGTGTGTGTGTGTGTGTGTGTGTGTGTGTGTGTGTGTGTGTGTGTGTGTGTGTGTGTGTGTGTGTGTGTGTGTGTCGAGCCGTAGACTGTATTCTCGAGCATCACTGCCTCCTATTGCTTGCGCTCTTCCAGCTAACACAAATAGTAGGCTATGTGTTCTAGGAATGTTACAAACGGTCAAGAACCCGTTATTAATGTTCTCTAAACGTTTTTTTTACACGATGTACACAATGTGATTGGCCTGACTAGAGTTTGCTTTTTCCAGCTCGAAAGCCAACAGAGAGTTGCTAGACTACACTGGAAGCAAAATAAATGTTGCTGCCGCTAGGGTGCGTCTAAATTTCTAGGCTAGTGATCGAGCCTTAACAAACGAGAATGGACCTCATTGGTTTTCAAACATCAAGCAAACAAACTTGAGCTTCTGTTTACCACAATTGAAAAAAGACAGCTAAAACCATGCAGCCTAAGCTGTTGGCTGTGGCTTTTTTTTTTTTTTTTCCGGTAAGGGAGCATTCTGTTTTCATTTGGGTACTCAAAGCGCTTTACATGGAAGGGGGAATCTCTTCAACCACGACCAATGTGCAGCATCACCTGGATGATGCAGCGGCAGCCATATTGAGCCAGATCACCCACCACACACACACACACACACACACACACACACATACCACAAACCAGCTTACTGGTGGAGAGGAGACAGTGATGAAGCCAATCAGTGTATGGGGTTGATTAGGAGGCCATGATGGACAGAGGCCACTGGGCATATTTGGCCAGGACACCGGGGTTACACCCCTACTTTTTTTCGGAGGACATCCTGGAATTTTTAATGACCACAGAGAGTCAGGATCTCAGTTTAACGTCTCATCCGAAAGACAAACCTCTTGTAGAAGCTCAAACATGCTGCATAGAGGCCCGTTCACACCATAAACAATTACTAAAGATATATTACTCCACACAATATGGTTCTTTTAAGTGCGTGCTTGTCTGCCGCTTTAGGGTACAACTGGATGGATTCTGATTGGCTGTCAATATTTTATTATTCATCAGCTGGATACAATCGTTCTGAAAGTGATTTCAACTATATTGTTTCTCTGTGACATTATCGTTATAGCTATGGTGTGAACTCTGCTAGTGATTAATATTGAGAACTATTTTTATAACAAGCTCTTTATCGTTATCTGTGTATAGTTATCTTCTTTGGTGTGATTGGGTAGCCTGGCAAGCCAGACCCACATCAAGATGTTATGTCTGGGAGCTCACCATTGGCATGCCTCAAACCGAGGGCGGGATAAACGGTTGTCTTTCAAAATCTCTGCACGCAATAGGACAGCGCTACAACCAACCAGAGGTTCTCAGATATGTGAATAAAAGCCTAAATTGAATCTGTTCATCATAAGCGTTCCAGTCACTTTAAAAAATTTTGACTAAACCGCTCAATTCATATGGATTAGTTTTACAATCAGTCAAAGTGGTAGTTGCGTAGTTGTCAATGAAGGGACCGAAATCTCTCAGATTTCATCAAAAAGATCTTCATTTGTGTTTAAAAGATGAACAAAAGTCTTATGGGTTTGAAACGACATGAGAGTGAGTAATTAATGACTGAATTTTCTATCCCTTTAATATAGCCTAACTTAATAAGAACATTGGCAG
Organism: Chrosomus eos; assembly: GCA_036326025.1. NCBI lineage: Eukaryota > Metazoa > Chordata > Actinopteri > Cypriniformes > Leuciscidae > Chrosomus > Chrosomus eos. The sequence continues at coordinate 35,457,049 of CM070832.1, forward strand.
AAGGCTAGAACATGTTGTTGTTCGCTGGGTTCATGCTTTATGGACTAGTATCAGGGAATCTCAAACACACATCATTTTCCTGCAGCAGAGAGAGAGTGTAGCCCTCCACGACTCATTAATGTCCTCCTCACTCAGGCCTGTGAGCGCTGGCAGAGCACCAGCAGTGTGGAGCGCAGAGATAACTGGCTTAAGAAGCAGCCAATTCACACGCCAGCCAACTTCCTCTGCTCCAGCAGATATATCTGTCTCCTCCCAGACAAAAGCCACGCTATCCATGCATCCGCTACACGCACATTCCCCACGAGTCCATGTGTCGCGCTGGTAAGTGATATCCCAGCTAACAAAAATATGCTCTAGAAATGTTATGATAACGTTCCCATTAAGTTATGAAAATAGTATTTCTGAATGTTCTCTGATCATTTAAAATGTTTTTTTTTTAAATGTATTTATGCAAACGTTAGTGAAAACATTAAAGGGATAGTTCACCCAAAAATGTAAATTCTGTCAGTAATTACTCCCCCTCATGTTGTTCCAACCCCGTAAGACTTTCGTTCATCTTTGGAACACAAATTATGATATTTTTGATTAAATCTGGGAGGGATTGAAACTTGCCAGCCCCAGAAAAGTCATTAAAGACATCGTTAAAATAGTCCAAGTGACTACAGTGGCTCAATCTTAAGTTTATCAAGCGACGAGAATACTTTTTGTGCACAAAAAAAACAAAAAACAAAACAACGACTTTATTTCAATTATTCATTTCCTTCTCTGTGGGCCTTGAGTGAGTTCACGTAGTTTAACAGCGCAGCGCTTCTGTGTTGTACGTCACACGTAGGCTCACTATTGGCCAACGCTGGTCATGTGTGTGATGTGTGTGACGAGGGAACAACATGAGGGTGAGTAATTACTGACAGAATTTTCATTTTTGGGCGAACTATCCCTTTAAGGGAATGTTCCATTTTGTCATTTTGCAAAAATTACGAGAATGTTAAATTTGAACGTTCTCTGACTGTTTTGAAAACGTTAGACAAGCGTCCAGATAAACTTTCTTTCAGGAAAAAACAACATTCCTTGAATGCTTTTGTGCTAACATTTTGAGACCAGATATCTTTTGGATGTTTGGAAGAACGATTGTTCATAACTTTGGGAGAACCATGGCAGAACGTCCTGAGAACGTTCCCTGTTAGCTGGGATGCTGATGATTTCATTTTAGGCCATTCTTCATTTTAAAGGAGGGCAGAGGAAAAGATAGTGGTTTATTACAGGAAAGTATTGCACGTTAGCTCTTATTTCATGACAGCATCAAGAGAAATTTGTTTGCAAATATTAGAATTTTGTTTTTGGTTAAAAAGTATTGATTCAAAATTGAATAATATGTTTTAGTGATACACAAATCTGGTTTTCAGCATGTGTGGCACTTGTCTGCTATGTAAACTAAAGACTATGCTATAATGAATGTTATTACACAAATATATGTATATTTTCTCTTATGTAGATTTCAATTATACTGTTATTTCTGTAATTTCCGCTATTTACTTCATAACTAATAAAAGTGACATTTATAATGTTGCAGATAATTTATTCCAAATAAATGCTGTTCTTTCAAACTTTCTATTCATCAAATATTCCAGAAAAAAATAAATCATAGTTCCCACAAAAATATGAAGCAGCACAACTATTTTCAACATTGATAATAATCATAAATGTTTTCTGAGCAGCAAATGAAATCATCATATTAGAATGATTTCTGAAGGATCATGATAGACTGAAGATTACATTTTAAAATATATTCACATAGAAGACAGCCATTTAAATTCTAATAATAAATTAATTTGACTGTTTTTTACTGTCTGTTTGACTAAATAAATGCAGCCTTCTTTCAAAACCATTAAACTTTTGAAAAGTACAATTTATTTGTTATACTATTTTTTCTGATATTCAGCGTGCTTTGTATATTCATGCTTACAATTTTTTTATCTTAGCAACATATCAATGTTTGCTTCCTTTGAAATCAGTGCTTGCATGTGAGTAGTGCTAATGTTCCAAATCACTCATTTCTGAGGTTTGTTTTAACTTTTACATGTTTTAATTTTGTCACAAAATTCCCATTCTTTTCTCAGTTTTTTGTCATTTGGTTTAAGTGAATATGAGTTTCAATTATTAATGCTTTAAATGCCTTTGTTCAATTTTAAGACTTTATTTGTGCTTCCGACAATGCATTTTATTTATCTTTAATCTACTGATGCTGAAAAGAAAATGATTAAATGAGATTAGAAGGTGATTAGAAAATATGATATCCGTGAACACATGACATAAAATGACAGGGAAGTGATTAAAGATAAAGTGCTTGGTTTTGCGTGAGATGGAGTGATAGTGCGTGGATGATCACTGAGCTGTTCATCTTCCTGACAGTAAGTTGTCTGGTAACTGTGAAAGCTCTGCTCATCACTCAGAAGACGGCAAACATACTGACACAAGAACGCATTCACCACAGTATATGTGAGCATGCTCTTTTTTCTAAACATCAGATTTTGAGATTTTGAGAATGGATTCAGTAATATATATCAATACATATCGCTAAGCTAACAATGTGATTGTGATGCGTGCTTTTTCCCCCCAAACCAGTTCTAATTCAGTTCATTCTAAAGATTTCATTGGTCATGTAAATCACTTTACTGATTGCCAAACACTGATTCTTAAATCTACCTGTCACTGTAAACCTAACCAATGAAATTAGCCGAAAATGGTTTGGGAGGGGGAAAAAAACAAATCACGTGATTGTCACAGGTGTGTAAATTTTAATATGCACAGAGAATAACAAGGAGAAAACATATATATATATATATATATATATATATATATATATATATATAGAAGAGAGAGAGAGAGAGAGAGAGAGGGAGAGAGAGAGAGAGAGGAGAGAGAGAGATGAGATGAGAGAGGAGATTCAAACTACCTGTCAGAAACCTAACAATGAAATTAGCGAAATGGTTGGGAGGGGAAAAAACAATACGTGATTGTCACAGGTGGAAATTTAAGCACAGAGTAACGGAGAAAAAAATATTAAGTATACAAAGATATATATAATTGAGAGAGAGAGACAGAGAGAGAGATGGAGAGAGGAGACAAAGTGAGAGAGGGAGAGAGAGAGGAAACGAGACACAGTGGAACTAATTGAAAAGGAAGCGACTAACAGGGATTAAGTCACTGATGGACAGTGAACAAAGTTACAGGAACGAAACACACAGATGAAACCGGTGGAGGGGAGGAACACCACAGTGAAGCCGGTGGAGAGAGGAACACCACAGTGAAGCCGGTGGAGAGAGGAACACCACAGTGAAGCCGGTGGAGAGAGGAACACCACAGTGAAGCGGTGGAGAGAGGAACACCACAGTGAAGCCGGTGGAGGGAGGAACACCACAGTGAAGCCGGTGGAGGAGAGGAACACCACAGTGAAGCCGGTGGAGAGAGGAACACCACAGTGAAGCCGGGGTGGAGAGAGGAACACCACAGTGAAGCCGGTGGAGAGAGGAACACCACAGTGAAGCCGGTGGAGGGAGGAACACCACAGTGAAGCCGGTGGAGAGAGGAACACCACAGTGAAGCCGGTGGAGAGAGGAACACCACAGTGAAGCCGGTGGAGAGAGGAACACCACAGTGAAGCCGTGGAGAGAGGAACACCACAGTGAAGCCACTGGAGAGAGGAACACCACAGTGAAGCCGGTGGAGGGAGGAACACCACAGTGAAGCCGGTGGAGAGAGGAACACCACAGTGAAGCCGGTGGAGAGAGGAACACCACAGTGAAGCCGGTGGAGAGAGGAACACCACAGTGAAGCCGGTGGAGGGAGGAACACCACAGTGAAGCCGGTGGAGAGAGGAACACCACAGTGAAGCCACTGGAGAGAGGAACACCACAGTGAAGCCGGTGGAGGGAGGAACACCACAGTGAAGCCGGTGGAGAGAGGAACACCACAGTGAAGCCGGTGGAGAGAGGAACACCACAGTGAAGCCGGTGGAGAGAGGAACACCACAGTGAAGCCGGTGGAGGGAGGAACACCACAGTGAAGCCACTGGAGAGAGGAACACCACAGTGAAGCCACTGGAGAGAGGAACACCACAGTGAAGCCACTGGAGAGAGGAACACCACAGTGAAGCCACTGGAGAGAGGAACACCACAGTGAAGCCGGTGGAGAGAGGAACACCACAGTGAAGCCGGTGGAGAGAGGAACACCACAGTGAAGCCGGTGGAGAGAGGAACACCACAGTGAAGCCACTGGAGAGAGGAACACCACAGTGAAGCCGGTGGAGGGAGGAACACCACAGTGAAGCCGGTGGAGAGAGGAACACCACAGTGAAGCCGGTGGAGAGAGGAACACCACAGTGAAGCCGGTGGAGAGAGGAACACCACAGTGAAGCCGGTGGAGAGAGGAACACCACAGTGAAGCCGGTGGAGGGAGGAGCCATGCTGGAGCTGGAGACCCCAGAAAAACACAAGGACGATGGTCCAAGGTCACATCTGATTCACGTGCCTACGAGGCAGAAGCGATAAAAAATTCCCAGAGCCACCAGGCCCCTAAGTTAATAACTAATGATCATTGCGACTGAAGTGAATCAATCAAAACTAACTTTAGCTGGACAATAACTTTATTCTAGAGCTGCTGTAAAGCCCAAACTATATCTGTTACTTTAATCTCCTATTATCACTGTAAAGCTGCTTTGAAACTGTCCATATTGTTAAAAGCGCTATATAAATGAAGGTGACTTGACTTCGCTGGCTAGGAAGTTCTAGATGAAGCCACTGTCTTGAGACTGGCAGAAAAGAGTGATACCAGAGGGAGTAAGGGAGCCAGAGAGAAGGAGGAGGAGTACAGTGGAGCCACTGGAGAGACAGAAGTCCACGGCAAAACCAGGACGATGAGTGACCAAGGTGGAGCTGGAAGGATGAGGAAGGCCGGTGGAGCCAACCGAGAGGACAGATACAAAGGGGAGATTACAAGGTGGGACTGGGTCATCAAAGAGGTTACCTGGAGCAGGCTGTGGGATAGTGCATTCAGGAGTGGGGTAAGGGTAGCCTGCTCCCCCCCAGACTCTCGTACTTTTTATTTCATTTGTACATAGAGTCTGGCACTGCTCAATTGACCAGCATTAACTTCTTTGTAGGCGGGTACTTTATTGAAGTCTAAAACTATTGGATCTGGCCAGAGTCACTCTGGATCTGCCATAACCAATCGCTAATGTTTGGTCGTGACGTTTGTCTTTTCCCGAACCCCCTGGCGAGGATGGCCACAACATCATGGCCACCAAAAATACTAAGCAAAGATTGTTCATGCTCCCGCTTTAACTTCTTGATATTCGGCAGCGTTGCCACAACGGACCGAATGGCTTTGCTCGCATCTTTCTCTGCTGCCATTACTGAACTACAACTCAAAATAACACACGACATCAACGTCATCGTTCTCAGACACTCCCTCTGTTCACTGATTGGCCCGGTAAAAAATTGACCTTTAGAAAACCAAAGACTACAGCACCAACGTAGTACTGAAGGAAAATGAAAGTTGAGCGGAAGTACGTTGGAGGGCGGAGCCAGGCTAGGGTAAGGGCTCCAAATGTCAATGAGCCAATACTCCTCAACTGATTTCAACTGACAATTTCTCGGATTCAAATGGTCCAAAACGCGGCTGCCCGTTTGCTCACCGGCAGCCGTAAACGTGATCATATTACCCCAATTCTGCACTCTCTACACTGGCTGCCAGTCCGATATCGAATTGACTTTAAAATCTTAACCTTCACCTACAAAGCCTGTTGTAATCAAGCCCCCAAATATCTCTCTGACGTGGTCGTACCTCACAATCCACCCAGATCGCTTCGGTCTAGAGATCAACATCTTCTGTGCATCCTTCGATCTCACTTACGAAGCAGAGGTGATCGAGCTTTTGCAGTGGTTGGCCCTAAGTTGTGGAATAACCTGACATGTAAGAACTGCTTCTACATTAACTGAATTCAAATCCATGCTTAAAACTCATCTTTTCTCTTGTGCTTTCAGTTCTTCGTAGCTCTACTGTGCTTATTTTCTTACTCTTTATTTTAATTTTCCTATCATTTTTTTTACTTCCTGTTTTTCTTTCATATACAGCACTTTGGCCAACCAAGGTTGATTTTAACCCTCTGGGGTCTGAGCTGTTTAGGGGTCCTTGAGGTGTTTTGACATGCCCTGACATTTGTGCTTATTTCAGCTACTTAAAACATACCATTTGCCAACATATAAATTTGCTGTATTCAGTACAAAGTCTGCTACAATAATATGTGAGCAAAATGGATGTACATGTTTGCATTTTATAGAAAAAAAAATAATATGCGGGGTTAGTACGTTTTGGGAAAAAAAATGTCACCGCAATAAGGCCATTTAACACATACTGAATAGTTGTCCACAATACTTTTGAGTTACTATTCTTGTAGGCTAGAATTTTTACTTCAAAATGAAGTGAAAATCATTCTGACCACTCTTTCAGAAAGATCAATATAACGATTTGAATTTCTTACATCAGTTTTTGGTCAGCAGTGCTGTATGCGTGGGAGTGTTAATGCCCATGAATATTAATGCGATTTACACCTGGGAAGACTAAAGACACTCCCCCAATGTCTAATGGCCCATCAAGGTGCTGTGAGGCAGCCTGAACTAAGAATGATTCACTGAAGAATAAAAAGTTAAAAGAACAGCATTTATTCACAATAGAAATCTTTCCTAAGAACATAAAGACTTAAAGTCATTCATATCACTTAACACATCCTTTCAAAAAAAAAAAAAAACATAAAAAGACCAAACTTGTTTTTTTAATATAAATATATATATATACAATATTGCTTATATAGTGCTTATATAAATAAAAAAAAGTGCATTCAAAGAATCCTAAAAAACTATCACAGGTTAAAAAAAATTAAGCAGCATAACTGTTTACAACATTGATTTTTTTAAAAAATTATATCAGAATGATTTCTGAAGGCTGATGGTGACGATGTAAACACAACAAAACAAAAGCAAAAAACTGTTAGCACATTATCCAAAGTAATCTGATGGACAATTATGATTATAGATGCACAATGTATCTGTTGATGGACGGAGAAACATCTATTGATGGGTAGACCGCGTCACCACGAGTATCTGTTTATGGCCCATATAGACCGCACGCATTTACTGATACACTCAATGAACGGCTGTACCTAATACAAATAAAACATCTCTAGTTAACTAGTAGATCATTCATTTAGTCCGCTCTTAAATAAGAGATCTAGAGCTAAAATGTTTTGTTTTTGAACTCAAGCTGAGCGCTCGTGTCCTGCTATCAGTGTCATGGATACACTACAGTCTCTTGTGGGGGCGCGCGCGCCGTCTTCACTCACAGGACGCGCTCTTCAATCTATTGCCATTGCGGACACTATTCATTCCGGTGAAATCACAAAATAAAATCACAAAATAAAGTGTGTCCTATATACGTGTGTGTTTGATATAGACTGTAACCACTGATGAACATATTCGGTTTTGATGAGAGAAAAAAAAATATGCCAATGGCAGATTCGAACCCATAAACCTCTGACGCGCTTGGCAAACGATCTAACCACTAGACCACAGGAGAACTCAAACAAAACATGCAGATCAATCTATTTCACTAAATCATTACAACCTAAGCAGTTATTTAACTGCCTACACGAATGTTGTGAGTAGGCAAAATATAGTCTGAAAATGCATTTGAGCTCTATGATCAGAAAAGGAATTATAAAACACTAAACAACTTACTCCGAAATTGTATCCTCGGGGTCAATTCGTTCTTCAAAATGCAACCGTTCGTCTGAGTTTCAAATTCCACTGAGGAAAAGGTTAATTATTCCCCGCTGTCCATAATCCTCTGAAGGAGTAGCGTGCTTCCATCCCTAAAACGCGATGAACTATCAGTGAATCTCTGATGAAGAATCTTCATGTTGTTATGCAGTGATCGCGGGCGTGCCGCGTGTGCTATACATATATCACCTATTTACCATGTCAAAAGCGCTTTGTCAAAATATTGTCAAAAAATTACATTTGATGCATTTTTATTAACAGTTCTGTATTGAATAAATTATACTACTGTGCAAAAGTTGTGGGCTATAAAGCCAAGGAGAATGGCCAGAATGGTTCGAGCTGATTGAAACGAGCAAAGAGATAGAAAGGCAACAGTGACTTGAGTCTCGATTTCTGCCTTGACATTCAGATAGTTGGGTCAGAATCTGCCGTAAACAACAAGAAAGCATGGCTCCATTTTGCCTTGTATCAACGGTTCAGGCTGCTGGTGTTGGTGGTGTGTTGGATATTTTCTTGGCACGTTTTGGGCCCTTAGTACTGAGCATTGTTGAAACTCCACAGCCTACCTGAGTATTGTTACTGACCATGTCTGTCCCTTTATGACCCCAGTGTACCATCTTCTGATGGCTACTTCCAGCAAGAGAACCAACCATTACTCAAATCTCAAATGTGGTGGATGTGCTGGAATGGGAGTTTTGCATCATGAATGTTCAGCCGACAAATCTGCAGCGACTGTGTGATGCTTCCATGTCAATGTGGACCAAAATCTCTGAGGAATGTTTCCAGCACCTTGTTGAATCTTTGCTATGAAGAATTAAGACGGTTCTGAAGGCAACGCGGGTCCAACCCAGTACTAGCAAAGTGTACTTAATAAAGTGGACAGTGTGTATGTATATATATATATATATATATATATATATATATATATATATATATTATATATATATATATATATATATATATATATATATATATATATATATATATATATATATAGCATTATATTGAACATAGCTGTGCTACATGATTTAATAAATAGCAGTGTCAGCACTTCAACTGAAAATTGTAATTTTAGTACAGTAATATTTTTACTAATATTTTTAACACTAGTGCTAAACACTTGAGCAAATAAGCATACACAGAATTAAGTTGTTACTCTGACTACTGTACATACAAATAAATACATTTATTTTAATTTTATTGTTTAGTGGTTAAAAAATGGTGTCACTTCCTCACAAATCCTTTTGCATTGACGCCAGTGGAGCTGACAGCGCCTGGTGCTGAAACCTACAACCCCAGATCTGTGAGACGAGGAGCCCTGGGTAAAGGAACATCAGTCTTGTTCTTACATGTTATCACCAATATTACACTGAAAGATAGCTGAAACACAGCTGGAAGTTGCAGATTGTGAGAAATAGAGGAGATGACTGTAAATAGGTTTGTGTTTTGAAGGAGCGGGGAATTCTGGCTTTGAAATGAGGGGGGCTGTACAACTACAGCACACTAATATTTTAGGAACTAGGTCAGGTTTTATAGCCCGCCACACAACAGGCAGCGAGCAAAAATAGACATTTAGTTCACATGACATTCGTACCACTTACAGCTGAAATCAAATACGCCTGCCAAAGATTAGTGAATCAAACATTACCGGATTCAGAACGTAAATTTACCATAGCAAAGATGATTAAATGATTTCATGCTCACAGTAACTGGGGAATGCAAAGTACTGAAATAACAAGCAGTTAATTTCAAGACTGGCAATCAGAAACCCAGAATAATTCCCTTATTTCGACTTTTGCATTGCAAGCGAGCATGCAAGCGTTTACTTCAGCATTCTATTTTAGGATTGAATGAATAATAAAAATGTATTTAAATTCATATATGCTTTTCATGCAAGCATGGCTGATTTGATACAGACCAAGAGTTTCATGCATGCACAAGGTTTCTGAAACAAGAATCTCTCAATGTTACGAACAAACGCTTCTCTCAATGTTACGAACAAACATTCTGGTCTTTAATAATGTTCTCAAAACGTTATTTGGTAACACTTTATAATAACTGCATGCTATGAATCATTAGTTAACCATTAGTATATAACAGTTAATTCATCATTTTTAAAGCATTAATAGACATTAATAAGCAATTTATAAATACAGCTATAAATGCTTTATTCTTAAAAGCATATCTATGATGTGTTTAATAATTGTATTTCCATAATTTATTAATGATCAATTTATTATTTCTAAATGAAGTATTGCATTATTTATAAACCAGTTATTTAAGAGTTGTCAGTGTTATAATAAGATTACTTAGAAAGTGTAAGTAAATGATTAATAAACTATTTAAATTCGCATTCATATCTTGTTATTTAGACATATAGTAATAGTTACTTAGTGTGTTAATAAATGCTTTATTAACATGTATTTATACTGTAATTCAGGGTTAATTCGGGTAGTTATAAAGCAATTAGTAGAAATGAAGAAAAAAATCAAGAATCAAGAAAAAAGCATTTATAGCTGTATTTATAAACTGCTTATTAATGTATATTAATGTTTAATAAATGATTAATTAACTGTTTACTTAATGCTTAACTAATGATTAATAGCGTGCAGTTGTTATAAAGTGTTACCCGTTATGTATACATCGATCACTGAACGTTTTTCTCTGGAATATTTTAGTTGGACACTTATTTTATTTTTTATTGTTCTTGTTTCAGAACATTTAAAAAATATTCAAAATGTTCCCTTAAAGGACTAGTTCACTTCAAAATGAATTTTTTTCTGCTGAACACAAAAGAAGATATTTTAAAGAAGTGGGAAAGTAGGGGAAAAAACTATAGAAGTCAATGAGGTCCATCAACTATTTGGTTACTGACATTCTTCAAAATATCTTCAACTAATATAAAAATATTTTTAAAAAAATAGATGCTTTGAACGTTCTGAACTATCACACTTCCAAAGGTGAAGAAGAGTCCAAAGAGGAAGTGATTTAATGATGTAATCCACACAGAATAACAATGTGTCCATCACAAACAACAACTGACAATGCACTGAGAAACCAAAGGAACTGAAGTAGTGTTACAAACCAGGAGAATTAATGAAACACAGCTGAACTAAAATAACTAATCATATGAGTAACCATTGTAACAAAGGAAACCAGGAAACAAATGATATACAAACTAAAAGTCCATGAAAACGAAACTACGATAAAAGCTATTGAATATCTATGACAAGTACATTCAGAAATAATGTTTTCATAACTTAACGGGAATGTTGTGTAGGCCTATTTTAGCTGGGATGAAGGTCCCCATTTAGCCCTCTTGCTAACCGTTGTTAGATGACGCCTATAATAAAACATGCAGACTGCTCCAAAGCACAGCGACATACTGTGCGTGTGAACTCACCAAAATAAACATCTGTGCTAATACTGTTTCCCACACCTACTCGTCCAGCCCCCTAAACAAACACGCGCGCACAAGCTCTCTGTCTCTCCTCCAAACCCGTGGCATATGACCTTCTGTTAAACAGATAAAGAATGCGCTTATCAGTCATGCAAATGAGGCTGAATTCATTTTGCACAACAGATGGTCTCATAGATAATGATGATGGAGGAGAGAAAATTAAATGTCTCTTGTGCGGTGGTCATGGCAACGGAGCCCAGAGTAATATCAATAACAAGTGCGGCGCATAATAAGGTTGTCAGTCCTGCTAATCAAAGCCTAAGCCGGGGAAACCCTCGCAACTTTACCACGATACTTCACTTTTAACTCAGACATACAGCATCTCGTCTGATGATACTGACGATACTGAAGACAAACGCTTTTCTTAAATCAAGCCAAGTCATTTTTATAAAGGTTTGAAAAGGCGTGGACAGGGTTATTTTTGCAGCTGATCTCATTGCATATGCATTTGTAAGAGTTTCCCTTTCAAACGCAGTATTTATGGGAGTATTTAAATGAATCACACAAGGTGATTTACTCAGGTTTGGGCCCGACAATTTACTGTATTTGCGCCATTATTTAACAGCCAAAAATGTCTTGAACCAGACGCTCTTGGTATTTGTGTGGGTCATTATGGAAATGATCTGACTGCGTCTGTATTCTTTTCTAGATGTTGAACAATTCATCATAATTATGAAACAAATCCGTTTGTTTAGCTGTAAAATTTTAGTATGAGTACAAATTTCAAAACTTTAGAATAACATGTACTTGATGTACTTAATATGACTAGCTAAAAAACTAATTAAAATAATTATAATAATCATGAAGCCCCAATATTGAACTGACTGATTAATAAACTGGGTAACAATGTTAATTAGTCAACATTAGTTAACATTAGTTACATGAACTAACTGCATTTATGAAGTATTTGTTAATCTTTGTTAATGTTAATTTCATCATTTACTTACTTTATTCAAATCTTGTTAACATTAGTTAATGCACTGTTAACTAACATGAACAAACAAAGAACAGCTGTATTTTTATTAACTACTGTTAACAAAGATGAACAAAAACTGTACCAAATGTATTGCTCATAAGTTCATGTTAGTTAATACATTAACTAATGTTTTATTAATGAACCTTGTTACCGTAAACTCATTATGAAGAATTAACTGATAGTTAACAACAACTTGTGATAAAGTGTTTCTGTTCTCTCACTTTAGTGTTTGAATGAGTGAACTAACTGTAGCTAGTGATCAGTTCGCTCACTTATGTTCATTAGGTGTAGTTCATTTCAATGTTAATGAATCATATATGATTCCCATCAATTCCTTCCTAGGATTAATACAATAAGCAAGTGCCTACTGCCCCCTACCTGCTCACGCTCTTCTGTTGTGCCCAGTCCTCGTCACTTCCTGTGGGATGAATCAGCTGTTTGCTGATGAGGCTGATGGATTGACGCATGTGTCTGCCAGTGTGTCTCCAGCATTACATTATCTAACCTACAGCATCACAGGCTGGCTCAGACACTGGCTCAGACACTGGGATGGAGTGGGCAATGAAGGGGAGAACGCATGATTTACTGGGGGAGGTTTGACAGTCAGGCATGAGGAATCACAAATGGTTTCGAAAAGTGACGAACTGAAGAAAAGTACAGAAACAAACTACAGGAGTCAAAGAGGACGCGCTGCAGGAAGAGCTGAAAGAAAAATGCAAAACACAAGCTTTTAAATAGTGTGAGAAAAACAGATGGAGAAAACTGAACAACAGTCTCAGTGGTATTGATGGGGTTTTAGGGGATTCTCACAGAATTGTCAAGTAAAATGAAAATCAGATACATTTATATATATATACTCAACTAAAGAATTATTAGGAACACTATACTAATAATGTGTTTGACCCCCTTTCGCCTTCAGAACTGCCTTAATTCTACGTGGCATTGATTCAACAAGGTGCTGAAAGCGTTCTTTAGAAATGTTGGCCCATATTGACAGGATAGCATCTTGCAGTTGATGGAGATTTGTGGGATGCACATCCAGGGCACGAAGCTCCCGTTCCACCACATCCCAAAGATGCTCTATTGGGTTGAGATCTGGTGACTGTGGGAGCGTGTGTTGTGTGTGTGTGTGTGTGTGTGTGTGTGTGTGTGTGTGTGTGTGTGTGTGTGTGTGTGTGTGTGTGTGTGTGTGTGTGTGTTAGAGAGTGAGAGTGAGAGACTGTGTCATTTAAAAAAAATGATCATAGAGAATGTTTAAATACTAATATCAGCTTACGAGGGAAACGGAGGCGGTGCTTCTTAAGGGGTGTGGTTAGTGGTGCTTCTGCTGCTGCTGGAGATGACGCGGGAGAGGTCTGTTCCCCTTTACTGACACGGAGTAAAGCCTTGTTTACAAAAAGCCTTGTTTATATCGCGCGTCCGCACGAGCACGGCAAAAATGACGAGTTGGGTGTGTAAGGCCGGCAAGACCTCATTTCGCTTGGGTGTGTGCACAGCCTTTTTTGTAACAGCGCGCGCGGCGCCGCATCCGAGGATGAACGACTTCAAGCCGAATCTGTCCGAGCTTGAACGTCTCACACAATCAGGCCGTAAAAATACGGGATATTTTACGGGAAAATACTAAGACGGGAAGACAGCGGGAAAAGAGCTAAAATACGTGAGAAACCCGGAAAAAACGGGAAGGTTGACAGCTATGCCACCACCAGCCTGCACAGTGGTAACAAGGCATGATGGATCCATGTTCTCATTCTGTTTACGCCAAATTCTGACTCTACCATCTGAATGTCTCAACAGAAATCGAGACTCATCAGACCAGGCAACATTTTTCCAGTCTTCAACTGTCCAATTTTGGTGAACTCTTGCAAATTGTAGCCTCTTTTTCCTATTTGTAGAGGAGATGAGTGGTACCCGGTGGGGTCTTCTGCTGTTGTAGCCCATCCGCCTCAAGGTTGTGCGTGTTGTGGCTTCACAAATGCTTTGCTGCAAACCTCGGTTGTAACGAGTGGTTATTTCAGTCAAAGTTGCTCTTCTATCAGCTTGAATCAGTCGGCCCATTCTCCTCTGACCTCTAGCATCAACAAGGCATTTTCGCCCACAGGACTGCCGCATACTGGATGTTTTTCCCTTTTCACACCATTCTTTGTAAACCCTAGAAATGGTTGTGCGTGAAAATCCCAGTAACTGAGCAGATTGTGAAATACTCAGACCGGCCCGTCTGGCACCAACAACAATGCCACGCTCAAAATTGCTTAAATCACCTTTCTTTCCCATTCTGACATTCAGTTTGGAGTTCAGGAGATTGTCTTGACCAGGACCACACCCCTAAATGCATTGAAGCAACTGCCAAGCAACTGTGATTGGTTGATTAGATAATTGCATTAATGAGAAATTGAACAGGTGTTCCTAATAATCCTTTAGGTGAGTGTATATGAAAAGAAAATAAAGATTACTTTTGGAAGCACAATTTTTCACCTCTTGCTCTATGTATATATATATTTTTTCTGTATATTTTTTTTTAAATAATGATATATAAATATATGATGGTAAAAAATGTGAATTTCAATAAAAAAATAAAGTAAAAAATTGTTGTGAAAATATTCATAGTCATGCAAATGAAATAGATAGATAGATAGATAGATGATAGATAGATAGATAGATAGATAGATAGATAGATAGATAGATAGATAGATAGATAGATAGATAGATAGATAGATAGATAGATAGATAGATAGATCTCTCCTTTTCAGAGCCAGCAATTATATTCCATCCATCAATAATGTGCACCCTGAGAGAGCTGGTAAATGACAGTGTGTGAGACGTGTGAGAAACATCCCCAGATGTGCATCCATGAAGACTTCTGTGTCAGACTCAAACCGCTCCTGTAAATAATGCAGCAGCTCCTCCAGTGAGGGAGGAATAAAGAGGGGGATAAATACCCATAATGCACTGCTCCCTGATGTGTCTGCCAGCACAGATGTGAGGATGTGAAACGTACACCGGATGTTACATTACAGCTGCATATACCAGCTCGCTTGGTACATACAAATAGAAAAAAAGACGATGTCATGGAGAAAAAAATATGATAAAAGAGAAAAAAACAAGACCTTTAAAATATGAAACAGCCAAGCCTTTCTATCCTCTTACAGTTTCTTTGTGTTGATCTCGTTGTTTCTACTTATACGATATCTTTTCCTCTACCAGTTCTCTGTTAAATACAGGATGAAGGGTGGAATATTGTGGCAATTTATTTGCATAATTCTTTTATGCAAATCAAGATTTGCAGAAGAATTTAACAATTCATATGTTTGTGAATTGCACTACACTGGTTGTGCTGTGTTTGTTATTTTGGGCAGCCAGCAAAGACATCACAGAAGACACAATTAAAAAATAAAATATAAAAATTAATATATATATATATATATATATATATATATATATATATATATATATATATATATATATATATATATATATATATATATATATATATATATTTTTTTTTTTTTTTTTTTTTCACTGTATAATGTTGCAGTGCCCAGATTTTCTTGTCATATTTAATTCAAACTGCAAACTTTACATAACATTCTTTAAACTATTTAGTTAATGACATCAAACTCATGCATTAGAGCTGCGTGACTGTGTGAGTAATATTGGCGCAGAGATTCAGTGTATTTGAAGTCTTGATTGCAGGAAGGTGAGACTCAGCCGGAGGAGAAGATTCAACATTCCTCAACACTGGCGGACTAATCCTGAGGGAGACAAGATGGAGGATTCCCAAGCTGGATCTGGAGAACCGGGAAGAACGACAAGCCCAACACTGTGAGTCTGAACTCCAGATCAATGAGGAGGAGAATGAAACAAATAGACTGAAAAACCTTACAAAGAAAAGAGTATTCAAAAACATTCCTGAGAGGTTTAGAATTAAACAAAATCATATAGGTGTCTTTTGTTGTGTCAGCCAATCAAAAGGCTGCAGTGAATGTGTTCCTCCTGATATAAAACCATAAATGACAGGTCTTATTGAACAAATAATTAAAGGAACTAGATAAAGCAGTCCAACAATAGTGAGTATTGACATCAAATAACAACGAAAAAAAATATTCTTAGTTGTGTAGAAAGCCATATGCAAAGCGTTTTGTATCTAATATTGAGAAAACCCTCAACCTCAGTCACACAAAAAGACATTATATGTGTGTATAAAAATGTTTGCTATGTGAATATATTTGAACAATTTAATTTAATCCTGTGATCAAAAGTGATTTTTCAGCATCATTACTCCAGTCAGTGTCACATGATCCTTCAGAAATCAGTATAATATGATGATTTGATGCTCAAGAAACATTTCTGATTATTATCAGTGTTACAAAAACAGTTGTGCTGCTTTATATTTTTGTGGGAATCATAATACATTTTTTGATACAAGTTTCCAGCCGAAGTGGACCAAATGCTTTGTAAAACTAGCTGATAACTGTTAGCAACATAAGCAAGTTGATAAATTAGCACTTTAGAAAGTCAGTAATATATTAATATATATATATATATATATATATATATATATTATATATATATATATATATATATTATATATATATATATATATATATATATATATATATATATATATAGAAAGGTTGTGCAAATAAATCTGTCTGTTTTAGATTGCCATGTTCTTCGGCTGGCCTGTGTTTGTTTGTTTGCTCTGATGCAGCTGAGTAAACAAACAGCATTTTGCAGGCTCTCAGCATCGTCCAATTAAAGCGTTTCATCAGCCAGAACAGGAAAATGGATGGTTGCAGTAGATTGGTGTAACAGCCTGGATTCTTCATGCACACAGCGCTGCAGCACACTTTCATGTTTTGAAGGACTGCATTTTGCACCATACTCACATTCAGCAGACGGAAAGAAAAAAAAATTATTTTAGTGAAAACAAATAATCAACCCTGTACTGTGGGCTGATGTTGCCACTCAAATGTTGACTACCCAGAACCCCCAGTGTGTCCTCGACACGGCCGCAGCACTGGGATGTGTGGCACGCCTCAGTGACCCCTGCATCACAGCATCTGCTGAAGGAAGCCCTCTAATGAACCCCCCCCCACACACACACACTCACAAGGGCAGTCAAAGCTAGGCCAGTTTCTTTCCTCAGCCTCTCATTAACTGCCATCCAGGGGTGCTGCCCATCCTGGAGAACACCTCCTCATACAGGCAAACTGGACCAAAAAAAAAAAACAAATCAAGGGAGTTGACAGCAAATACAAAATGTAACGTATATTATCACCCAGCGCTTTATATAAAGTTGGATATCCAAGTATGTATCTTTATCTGCATACATACTGTATACTCACATAGAGCACTATGTCTCAAAATCAAGCGTGCCGCACAAGCCCTGAAAAGTGAAGCCAAAGCGCCTCGATCGCCCCCCGGTGGCCGGTCCTAGTATAGCTCATAAGCCCCGCCTCCCCGCGTTATTCAATGGGACGCGAGACCAACTAAACAATTAAATTACACATCACATATCTTTTTTCAAAAGATAGGTTCTGTCATTTACTGTAGTTTTTATCACACTGATGTAATTTCAAGTGTTTGTTTTTAAAATAAGTTTGTTTTTTTAGTTAGTTATTTGATGCTATAAAAATGGTGCTGTGACATCATGATTGACAGCTGTGATTGACAGCTTCTCTGAGCGAAGTAGTCACTGAAGCACTGAAGCACCAAGTCGGGATCTTCGGAGGACAGAGGAGATTGTATTTACTTTATTTTAAAGCTGACATCCGCAGTTTTTCCTCTTTGTCGCCATCTCTGTTTGAAATCTGCAAATGCAGTTATTCGCGGAATTATCAACTTTACGTGAGTTGTGCCTCGACACGGCACAGCACGGATGAATCCAATGTTTGAGGAGAATGTGCGGCGGTCGGTCGCCGCTGGTGTGGATACTGTGACTGTCATTCAGAATCACTGATTATTATTTTGGAAGTATGACCAACATAATAATTTTCACCAGAAAATGTCATCTAAACAAGTAACATCCTGTTTTGTTCTGGTTCTGACCAACTAAGGGAAAAAATCATTGCAGTAAATCGTGCTGATTGAATCTAACAATCGCTTGTTAATGTTCACCAACAGCATTGCGTGACATTTAATGCCCTTCCGATATTTATCCTTGTTTTCGCATGGGCTGGTTGCAGTCTCTTTTTTTTTTCTTCTGTTGCCACTCTGTTGTAGCCATTTGTCTATAACAAGTGTTGTATTGGATTTTATTTATTATAATTTATGTATTTGTTTATTATTATTTAGTATGTGCGTATTTGTATTATAAGGGGTGGTAATGGCGCAGTGGATAAGACACATGTTGTGGTGTGAGAGACCCAGGTTCGAATCCACTGTGAGACACCAATGTGTCCCTGAGCAAGACACTTAACCCCTAGTTGCTCCAGAGGCGTGCGACCTCTGACATGTATAGCAGTTGTAAGTCGCTTTGTATAAAAGCGTCAGCTAAATGAATAAATGTAAATTTAAAATGCATTATGTACTTAGTTAATTATTGTGCACCTGTCGGGTGAGGAATGTATATGACACCGTGTGTGGGCGGAGTAGGAAGTGACATGAAAGAACAAATGTTTGGATTTGGGAATGGTGGTTACTCACAGTTTTTTTTACCACTTCGTTATCTTTTTTTGGATCTTTAGTTTGGAATTATGAACTTAATTTAGAAATGTTAGAGAAATAAAACTGTTGAAATGAAGACTGCGTGAGTGCGTGCAAATTAATTAATCATTGTTCCCTGAATCCACGGCCAACATCGAAAGGCCGACACATTAAAGTAAAAAACTTGAAGGAATTTGGAGTTTGCGCCACGAGCGAAAGGAGAACGTGGATTGTGGATTTTCGTGAGTTCATTGTGAACAGTTTAATCCGTTAAGCAGCCGCGCTTATGTATCTTGGCAACGGCATATTGTTGAGTCATCGCACAAGTATGATTTTATGAAATTAAGTTTATGCTTGATGGATAATGGATGATGTTGCTGAAAAAGCGGTTATGGAAGAAAAGGAATTGTTTAAGTTGCTTGCATCTCACAGAGTAAAGCTTGGAGTTTTGATGAGAAAACGAAACGAAAATGCCGCGATTGAAACTGGCGAAAATAAAGAAACTGTTGCTAAACATGTGGAAACCTTTAACACCGTGTTGGTGGATTTTATGGAATTGCAAGTGTCTGTGCAAAGTTTGTTGAATGATGATGAAAGGGGCACGCCTCAGTGACCCCTGCCTCACAGCATCTGCTGAAGGAAGCCCTCTAATGAACCCTGAGGTCCACACACACACACACACACACACACACACTCACAAGGGCAGTCAAAGCTAGGCCAGTTTTTTTCCTCAGCCTCTCATTTACTGCCAGCCAGGGGTGCTGCCCATCCTGGAGAACACCAAGAAATCAAGGGAGTTGACAGCAAATACAAAATGTAAAGTATATTATCACCCAGCTCTTTATATAAAGTTGGATATCCAAGTATGTATTTTTATCTGCATACATACAGTATACTCACATGGAGCAATATGTGACAAAACCAAGCGTGCCGCACAAGCCATGAAAAGTGAAGCCAAAGCGTCTCGATCGCCCCCCGGTTACTGGTCCTGACAAAGGGGCTGACCATGTAGACTGGTATGAGCCGAAATTAATTCTCTTCAGGGAATTTCTGAATGGGATTGAGACATGGATGGGTGAAGATCCAAAAGGTACAATTGAGGATGTCTTGGAAGGTGCTGTTGGGCCTAATGATAGTGTATGTCAGGCCACTGATAAGTCCTCTAAAAGTATTTCCCAAAAATCATCTAGAGTTTCTTCTAAAAGCAAAACGAGTGCCTCTGCGGCTTTTCTGTAAGCTGAAGCTGAACGTGCTGCACTAAAAGCTAAAGTCCAAACTTTGGAGCAAAAGCATATTTTAGATTTGGACGAGGCTAAATTAAAAGCTAAAAAGGAAAAGCTTGCTTTAGAATCTGAAATGGCTGCAGCAGATGCAAAGGTAAATGTTTTCCTAAAATCTGAATCACTTCTTGAAAAAATGAGCTCGAAAAGCACAAAAAGAAATGCAAAGTCTGACGTAAGCAGTACTTATCCATCAACTGAATATATTGTACCTGCAAGAACACCTAGGGCCCTATCTTGCACCCGGCGCAAATGACTTTGTACACTGAGGCATGTATCATTCCTATTTTGCACCCGCGCAAAGCGGGCTTTTCCCTCCACAGACGCACATTGGTAAACTAGGAAATGAACTTGCGCTCCCTGGGCGGGTCGGCACAAAAAGGAGATGTGTTTCGGCGCAAACATTCCCTAGTGCTATTTTGCAGTTCCAGAAAACAATTCCGCCACTGACCAGAAAAAACCTAGTCTAAAGTCAGTATCGCGTTGCGCGTTGTTCATAATGCTATTTTAAGCGCGCATGCTTGGCCATAATGTAACGGGTGCACAACGCGCATAGACTTTGATTCTCTCATCAACACAGATGCAGCAGTTTTTATTTTTTCAAATCATACATTATAACAAGGAAAAATATTAACACATGAGGGAAATCATTGTGGTGTCCATGAAGATGTAAAAAATGTAGGCCTAAATCTAGCTTACGCATTTACCCAAATTTTCAGGCTAACTGTAGTAATGACGGATCAGACCTGTTTGCCCAATAGTGGCAAGACACATATGTATATAAGGACATCTGACAAATTAGTTTGTCCGTCAAGAACCAGAAAAATCGGTCTCCTCGGCTGTGAACCGCTCTTGGCGCGCGCCTGGTAAATCTGCCATAATAATAACAATCTGCCATGCAACATGCGCACCTGCTCTTAAAGGGTATTTTGGATGACGCTCTGATTGGTTTATTGCACTTTACGCTCAAACCACACCTATGAATCATGAAGCTATTTCAGACCAACCCCAAGTATCAAGCTTCGCGCTTGATACTTGCATTTCAGATCGTTAAAATAGGGCCGCAAAGGTTCAAACAAGTCAAGATAAAAATGCAAAAAGTGTACTTCTGCTCCAACGGTTAAGAAACATCAAAGCCCAGAAAAAATTCAGAAACCTAAAAGGGACTTGTCTACTTTAAACAATACAGCTCTTGCAGACGTTTTGAAGAAAAAAAAATGTATTAACTTCTTTGTTGATAAAGCAACAGCAATCATCCCTTCTTCCAACGAGGGAAATTCCTGTGTTCGTAGGAGATCCTCTGCAGTTCAGATACTTCATTAAAGCATTCGAGCAGGGTATTGAAAACAAGACTCAGAGTATGCAAGACAGACTCTATTATTTAGAACAATTTACAGTTGGACAACCCAAAAATTTGGTTCGCAGTTACATGCACATGGATCCTGTAAGAGGATATAAGGACGCAAAGCAGCAACTTGGAATTTTGGTAATCGTATAAAGATCGCATCTGCTTTCATGGAAAAGGCTTTGAATTGGACTGCTTTAAAGGTGCCATCTGTCAAAAAATCAATTCAAACTCCACATATTCCATACCAGATGGGGGCAGTATACCTCCAGAAAGTTGGCCTACTCTAGTCTGTTTTTTAGTTTCAGGTTGTTAATCTTCTCAAACCGTCAAATAGTCTGCTTTGTCCCGCCAAAGCCTATTTTGATCGGTGAGGGATGTAGAATAGAATGACTGCTGCCGCTGCGCTTGACAGGGCGCGTTACGAGCAGAGAGAGAGAGAGAGAGAGAGCGCGCGCGCACTCTCACGTCTTCAAACAACACGAGCGCGGTCCTGCTCTCTCTCCCTCGCGCATATTAATCAAATCAATTGACACGATAGTAAGACCGCAGTTTCACGTGGAGCATTTGGAGATTTTTAGAGATTAAAGAGATACAAGCAGTGCGAGTTATTCGTGTGTTGCAGTTTGGCTGGTGGTTATGTATGTTGCCCGCATACCGCCTCCCATGGCCGAAACTGGTATTACAACACCTGTCGGGCCGGGGCTAGTAATGCTAATGCTAATTTAGGTTGATATCTCTGCAACACTATAACTTTTCATTTTTTTAATGACATCATCTCCCTTATTTCTTCTCATTCTTTTGATGCGTGTAGCTCATTTTTTGGATATTTTTACCTCAATTAGTACACATGGCACCTTTAAGAGCAGAGGATGGACCAGCGCTACGGTCATATGCACTCTTTCTTCGTGGCTATTTCAACACAATGCAAGAAGTTAATTTTGTGGATGAGCTGGAAAATTCAGCCAACTTGAGAACAATTGTTTCCAAGCTGCCCTTCATGCTTCGCGACAAATGGAGAACAATTGCTTGCAGTATACAGGATAGTCACAAGGAAAAAGTCAAGTTTAAAGATCTTCTTGAATTCATTGAAAAAGAGACACAACAGACAGAAGAGGAATCGTCTTGGTTACTGATGTAACCCTCGTTCCCCGAAGGAGGGAACGGGAGACGTGACGTCGACGTGACGACGTTAGGGGATCACTTCAGGGAGCCCTATCAACTTCGAGTGTCTACAGAACAAGCCAATGAACGTTGGCGTGCGTAAAATGCGTCACGTGCCCCGCCGCGCAGCGCGGGTATAAACAGGAAGCGGGCGCACGCACTCATTGTTTTTCGCTGAGGAGCCGAGATAGTGACGGCCGTACAGTGATGGTCAGCAACTGTGGCGGCGGGACGTCACGTCTCCCGTTCCCTCCTTCGGGGAACGAGGGTTACATCAGTAACCGAGACGTTCCCCTTCAGTCGCTCACGTTCGACGTGACGTCGACGTGACGACGTTAGGGGATCCCATGGAAAACGTCATCGGTTGCTGCCACATCCAGCGCCCTACGCAAGACTCTCAGACCCCCAACTGCTGGGGCGGAAGATCTGCGTAGGGGGAGTTCAACTGCTGTTCCATATACCCACACCGTGAACTCTTGGATAACACTGGGAAAGCGTACCTTTCCAGGGGAGAGGGACGCTGCGGAAGCCACATCCTGCCCGAAGGGAGGTAACATGTGGAGAATACTCATATGGACTGGCCAGAGGGGCAGTGCAACATATGGAATGTCACTGGGGTGGCTCCAGCCTGAGAAGGGGGAGGCTACACCAGACAGTGACGGCAGAGCGGACTCTGCCAAGGGAAGACACGGGCTCACCGCAGGGAGCTGGTCGTGGAAGAATACTTATATGGGATCGCCACAGGGATCACCACATATGGAACCCAGCCTAGCACAAGTTACACAAGCATACGAGCACTAGGCCTGGCGTCGGACGCTCCGCAACGTCCGACTGCCGAAGGGGTGCGGAGGAACTCACAGGGTTCGCCTGAGTGGGGAACTCGACTGGAGCAAAAAGCGCACGTATCCGCTCCATGTGGAGGGGAGTGGCGCAGCAAGCCGACACAACAGTGGAAACTTCGGTGTTACTGGCTGGTTGAAGCGAGCACACAGGAAGAAACCGGCTCAACACGTAGGCTATAAAACCTAGCGAACGTGTTAGGTGTCGCCCAGCCCGCAGCTCCACAGATATCTGTCAGCGAGGCGCCGTGTGCCAGCGCCCAAGAAGAAGCGACACTCCTGGTGGAGTGGGCTCTCAACCCAGGCGGGCAAGGCACGCCCTGGGCTTCGTAAGCCAAGGCGATGGCATCCACTAACCAGTGGGCCATCCTCTGCTTGGAGACAGCCTTTCCCTTCTGCTGGCCTCCGTAACAGACGAAGAGCTGATCTGAGGTCCTGAGGCTTTGGGTTCTGTCCACGTACAGGCGCAGAGCGCGGACGGGACAGAGAAAAGCCAGGGCTGGGTCTGCCTCCTCCGAAGGCAGCGCTTGCAGGTTCACCACCTGGTCCCGGAAGGGAGTGGTAGGAACCTTGGGCACGTATCCGGGCCGGGGTCTCAGGATCACGTGAGAGTTAGCCGGGCCGAATTCTAGGCACGATTCGTCGACCGAAAATGCATGCAGGTCCCCTACCCTCTTGATAGAGGCCAATGCAACCAGGAGTACTGTTTTACAGGACAGAATTTTTAACTCAGCTGACTGCAAAGGCTCAAAGGGTGGCTCTGCAGTGCCGAAACGACCAGAGACAAATCCCAAGAGGGTATAGAGATTGGGCGAGGAGGATTTAGTCTCCTTGATCCCCTCAGGAATCTGACGATCAGGTCGTGCTTTCCCAACGACTTACCTTCAACTGCATCGTGATGTGCGGCAATGGCGGCAACATACACTTTAAGGGTGGAGGGAGACAGCCTTCGCTCCAACCCATCTTGCAGGAAGGAAAGCACGGCTCGGATCGAGCAAGTTCGGGGGTTCTCCTCGTGAGAAGAACACAAGTCAACGAATAGGTTCC
Organism: Chrosomus eos; assembly: GCA_036326025.1. Lineage (NCBI taxonomy): Eukaryota > Metazoa > Chordata > Actinopteri > Cypriniformes > Leuciscidae > Chrosomus > Chrosomus eos. Next base: position 35,481,637 of record CM070832.1, read on the forward strand.
ACTTCAGAGCATAGAGGCACCTCGTAGAGGGGGCTCTAGTGGAAGTGATGGTGTCAACTACCACTGGGGGTAGGTCACCTAGAACCTCCGCGTCCCGTCCAGGGACCAGACATGGAGTTTCCAGAGGTCTGGACGCGGGTGCCACAGGGTGCCCCGTCTCTGAGAGAGCAGGTTCTCTCTCAGAGGAAGGGGCCAGGGAGGGGCTGTCGCGAGGAGCACTAGTTCGGGGAACCAGGTCCGGTTGGGCCAATACGGTGCAACTAACAAGACCTGCTCCTCGTCCTCCCTGACTTTGCACAAGGTCTGTGCAAGAAGGCTCACTGGGGAAAACGCATACTTGCGTAGGCCCGGGGGCCAGCTCTGTGCCAGAGCATCCGTGCCGAGGGTCCCCTCGGTCAGGGAATAGAACAACTGACAGTGAGACGTGTCCGGGGCGGTAGCACCTGCTGCCGTGAGAACTCGTCGGCTGCACGGTTGAGCAGGCCAGGAATATAAATGGCACGAAGCGACCTCAGATGCTTCTGACTCCAAAGGAGGAGATGGCGGGCGAGTTGTGACATGCAGCGGGAGCGTAAACCACCCTGAAGGTTGATGTACGCAATGGTTGCCGTATGGACCAGCACATGCTTGCGCTTTAGCGGCGTTTTGAAGCGGCTCAATGCAAGATGTACTGCTAACAACTCGAGGCAGTTGATGTGCCAATGCAGTTGAGGCCCCGTCCACAGACCTGAAGCTGCATGCCCGTTGTACGTGGCCCCCCAGCCGGTGGCAAAGGCATCCGTGGAGACCACAGAATGCCTGGACACTTGTTCTGGGGAACATCTGCCCGCAGGAACAAAGGGTCCGACACAAGCTGAGAGTTTGGCGACAGTGCGGAGTCACTTGGACCCGGCACGAGCCGCTCTGCCACGCCCATCTCGGGACTCGATCGTGGAGCCAGTGTTGGAGCGGCCTCATATGAAGCAATCCGAGCGGCGTACCGTGGCTGCAGATGCCATATGCCCCAGGAGCCTCTGAAACAGTTTCAGTGGAGCCGCTGTTCTGCGTCTGAGCGTGCTCACGCAGTTCAACACTAACTGGACGTGTGCCTTGGTGAGGCGCGCTGTCATGTTGATCGAGTCCAACTCTATACTGGGAAAAGAGATCCTCTGCCCGGGGGTGAGTTTGCTCTTTTCCCAGTTGACCCGAAGCCCTATGGCTGAGGTGACTGAGCACCATGTCCCTGTGTTCGCACAACTACTCTCTCGACTGGCGAGAATAAGCCAGTCGCCACAGGGCCAGCCCGAAGGGTAAGACTTTGTACTGATATGCCCGTCCCTCGAACGCAAAGCGAAGAAACGGTCTGTGTCAAGGGAGAATCGAGACATGAAAGTACGCGTCCTTCAGGTCGATCGCTGCAAACCAATCTTGGGGACGGATGCATTTGTAAATGTGTTTCTGCGTAAGCATCTTGAACGAGCAGTCTTTTGAAGGGACCGGTTCAAGACACGCAGGTCCAAGATTGGCCGTAACCCACCGCCTTTCTTGGGTACAATGAAGTACGGGCTGTAGAGGCCGGTCTTCATATCGGCTGGAGGGACCGGCTCGATCGCGTCCTTCGCCAGCAGCACTGCGATCTCTGCCCTGAGCACAGGGGCGCTTTCCGCCAGAACACAGTGTGAACAGAATGCCCCTGAATACAGGGGAACGCCGGGCGAACTGAATCGCATAGCCGAGTCTGACAGTATGGATGAGCCAGCGAGACGGGCTGGGAAGCGCTAGCCAGGCTCCCAGACACCGCGCAAGCGGAACCAACGGCACCACAGACGTACCCGGGGTGGGGCAGCGTGGCGGAATGCAGGCACCCGACTCGGACGGCATAGCGGCCCGGAGTGGGGTCTGAGTGTGTGGTGCAACACGTACCTGCTTCCGTCGAATGGCAGAGTGAGTGTGCGGAAGCGTCAGTGCGTCCAGAACACAGCCACTGCTGCTCGCTGGCGAAGAAGAGGGTCTCGAGGGTGACAAGGCATAGCGTCGTCGACCGCCAAGCGCGCCCTCTTGGGACCCAGAGGTTTTAGAATTGCTCTTTAGTTGAAAATGAGGGTACCACTGGCCCGTGGGTCAGTGGCGGAACAGAAAAAGGAAAAAAGATTCTCCACCCGGCCCTCCAACGGGGGAAGGAGCGGTGCCTTCACCACCTCCTGAAGAGCAACTTGATCCACTCTGGGTCGCCCGTCTCAGGGTCGATAGTACCTGCGCTTGCCTCCTGGTTTGGCAGCGGGCTGGACGGGCATGGTCAACTTCCTGCGGCCTGCCCCACGCCGAGGCCTGGATGGTGGCTGCTGCTGCTAAGGCTTAGCGGGAGCGGAGGACGCCGCAGGATGTCGACCTTGGCGACGAGCGGACGGAGGAGCTGCGGCAGGCGGACAGGGGCAGGATGTGTCGGCTGGCCTCCGTCTGCTTCTGGGCGGCCGAGAACTGTTGGGCGAAGCTCTTGACCGCATCGCCGAATAACCCAACCTGGGAAGAGGGGCATCCAGGAACCGACATTTATCGGTGTCCCTCATATCCGCGAGGTTGAGCCAGAGGTTGCGCTCCTGGACCACCAAGGTGGACATCGCCTGACCGACTGAACGTGCAGTTTCCTTCGTCGCTCGGAGAGCGAGGTCGGTTGCCACACGGAGCTCCCGGAGGAGCTCTGGTTCAGAACCACCCTCATTCATGTCCATGAGCGCCTGGGCCTGATGGACCTGTAGAAGCGCTATGGCATGGAGGGCGGACGCAGCCTGTCCACAGGCTCTGCAGCCTTGGACAGGAGGCGTAGATTGCCCCGCCAGGAGGAAGCAGACGCCGGACACAATGCATCGAGACGGCATGCTCCACCGGGGGAACATCCACATACCCCTTAGCTGCCCCGCCGTCGAGGGTGGTGAGGAGGGAGGAGCCACTAGGACAGCTTCTGGCACTATACGGCGCCTTCCACGTCCTAGTAAGCTCCTAATGCACTTCCGGAAAGAATGGCACTGGGGCGGAGCGCTGAGAACCAGCACGGCCCGCCCCGAGATACCAATCGTCCAACCGAGAAGGCTCGGGACGTGGTGGAGGGTTCCACACAAGCCCGACCTTCTCGGCGGCCTGGGAAAGCATAGCCGCCCATTCTGGATCTGACTCGGGCAACGCCACACTCCCAGAGAGGGGTAACGCAGCCGAATCCTCATCTCCAGAGGACTGAGCTCCCCCTCCAATGCTGCGATCGACATCTGATCGTCAGGTGGGGCCCCAAAGGACACGGCTGGCCGACAACGAGAGGGGCCAGCGTGTTCGTTTGGGGGCTCCAACGGCGGCAGCGCTTGAGAGGCGTGAAGGGCCCACGGAGATTGCCTCGGCGGGGAAGCCCTCACGGTAATCCTCAGATCACCCTGACCATGCGCAAAAGTAGGTCTATTCTGAGGTCCAGAATAAACACTAGATCTGGGCATAGGCGAGGGGACTGCACCTCCCTTGAGGTAAGCGAGTCTTGATCTAAGCGCTGCCATAGTCATATTCCCGCAATGAGAACATGAACTATTCACAAAAGCTGCTTCAGCGTGCTGAATGCCCAAACACGAGAGGCAACAATTGTGGCCGTCTGCTGGCGCCAGGGAACGACCGCACCCAGAAACGCACAAGCGGAATGTCATCCTGAAAAGGACGCAGCGTCACGCTTGTGTTGCTCTTTTAGTTGAAAAAATATAAAAGAATAAAATATAAAGAGAAAAAATAACTCTCTCAGTGCTGAAGCACCCAGGGATAGCCGCGGTGTAATCGGGGTACACACTCACGAGAGGAACGCCCACCGAGACCGACACATACAGACACACACACACACAAGAAATGCTGTGAAAACAGCAGTTGTGAGCTGTAATGCTCGCGGCCACCGCTGATCGCGCCGTCACACCAGCACTACAAACAATTAGTTCATGCGTTCATGACATCAAGGCTAGATTATTGTAATGCTCTACTGGGTGGTTGCCCTGCACGCTTAATAAACAAACTACAGATGGTCCAAAACGCAGCCGCTAGAGTTCTTACCAGAACCAGGAAGTATGACCATATTAGCCCGGTTCTGTCAACACTGCATTAGCTGCCTATTAAACATCGTATAAATGTTAAAATATTGCTGATTACTTACAAAGCACTAAATGGTTTAGCTCCCCAGTACTTGAGCAAGCTCTTAACGCATTATAGTCCTGCACGTCTACTGCGATCTCAAAATTCTGGCCAGTTGATAATACCTAGAATATCTAAATCGACTGCTGGCGGTAGATCCTTTTCCTATTTAGCACCAAAACTTTGGAACAATCTTCCTACCATTGTCCGGGAAGCAGATACAGTCTGTCAGTTTAAAGCTAGACTAAAAACACATCTCTTTGACCTAGCATTCACATAATACTTTATAGACTTCGATAATTAATTGTTAGGCTGCATAGATTAGGCCAGCCGGAACCGGGAACACTTCCCTCAAATCCTGATGTACTTGTTACATCATAAGAAGAATGGCATCTACGCTAATTTAGTGTCTTTGTTTATCCCGAGGTTTTCCTGCAGCCTGCCGGATCCAGGCCGTTACCAGATTTGACGAAGGACCTTCGCCTGGACCCGATGACAACGCAGTGCTGAAGTGCCAACTAGCCTCTCCCTATGGAGGATCCCTATTCCACTCTACAGATAAAGCGCTATGAAATTACGGTTTCGCGTCCCTACGCCGAATTGATAAAATAAAATTCTGCGTCAAAATTTATAGGCAAGACAAGTAGTTTGTTTAGGCATGGTTTGTAGCGAATTACGAACCTGCGCACACATATATTCAAACGCACATAACTATAGAATAAATTCTTAACGCACATGTAAACGCCATCAGCGTTTATCACAGGTTTGCATTTAAAGTCTATTTAGAGAGAACAGCGTCGTCTTAGCGGCCCCTAATTTAATAACAAATGATCATTTCGAGGGAAGTGAATCAATCAAAACTAACTTTAGCTGGAAAAAATATATTCAAGAACCGCTATAAAACCAAACCATTCTTTGTTACCTTAAATTATATGTTTGTCTCTGTAAAGCTGCTTTGAAACAATCTACATTGTTAAAAGCGCTATATAAATGAGGATGACTTGACTTGACTTGGATGTTGATTTGACGGCAATTAATGCTAGCATTGGGCTGCTTATAGGTGTCAATTTTCCAAAGGCACTGGAACCATGGAGATTTTGTCAACAGTGAAGGTAGTGGACCGTATGCTGTGAAAACTCTCCTTGGTTGGGTCATTAATGATCCGCTTAATCATGGTATGGCTGATGTTGAGGATCATGCCCCTGAAATGAAAGCTTTAGCATACGTTCTGCCAGGAAGACTTAATTACTGCGTCACTCGTTACCTTCAAGTTTATCCAATCACGCCCTTATTCTTATCGTATAAAAGATCGGTACTTACACATGTTTGAGTTCGCAGATGCCGACGCAACAACAACCTCCACCCTCCCCACCACCACCAGGATGGTCCCGTATATACTTCCGTGGGGGGTCGGCTGCGCCCCTGCCTTCGTCTTCAGGCAGGAGATGCTGATCCGCTACCCTCGGATTGCGATCTATGGACGGGGCCTACGCCAAAGAACTTTACAAATAATTATTTGCTGGGCTGCCAATAAATGAATGCTTTGTTACATAATTTTATCTCCCGAGTCTTTCTGGTAGAAATGCAAGTAAATGGAGTGTCCATTGAAAATTTGGAGGAGCTGTTGATCAAACAGTATAATAAAAGATTTTATTGAACAGCAGTATGATGAGAAGACAAAAATGTCAGTAGAAGATCAACAATTCATGGACACGATCTCAAAGACTGCACGTTACTATTTAAACTTGCCTTTTCGTAAGTCCAATGTAAAAATGCCAAACAATAAGAGCATGGCACAGCAACGAGCACAGCACTTATTACAAATGTTCAAAAGAGATGTGACGTTCTTTGCTGAATACAAGGAGTTTATGGACGATGTGATTGCAAAGGGGTATGCTGAGATCGTACCAAGTGATCAGCTGGAGCTAGCAAATGGAAAGCTGTGATATATACCACACCATGGAGTTAGGCACCCACGCAAAAAGAAGCTGCGTGTGGTATTCGACTGTGCGTCAACATTTGGTGGGACTTCCTTGAATAAAGAGCTGTTGCAAGGCCCAGACTTGACAAATAATTTGGTATTAGTTCTACTTAGATTTCGTCAAGGTCCTATTGCCTTTATGACTGGTATTGAAGGGATGTTCCACCAGGTTAGAGTGGCCAAGGAAGATGTGAATTTTTGTGCAAAAAGAACATTTCAGCGAAGGAATTTTTGCTTTAAAAAGAGGCATTCAAAAAAGATACAGTCATTTGTACAAACTGGACCCTGAGATTGATGAAGGCTTGTTGAGAGTGGGTGGCAGGTTAAGCAAGTCAGCTTTGCCAGAAGAGGTAAAACATCCTGTCATTTTACTAAAATCGTGTCATGTTTCAAAACTTATTCTCCGACATGTGCACGAAAAAATAGGGCATAGAGGAAGAAACCACATGCTTTCAACTCTTCGTCGGCACTACTGAATTCCTCATGCTAATTCGGCTTCTAGGAAAATGATCAAAGAATGTGTGATTTGTCAGCGAAAGGGACAAAAGCCAGGTGAACAACAAATGTCAGATCTACCTGCTGAAAGAGTTTCTGTGGACCATCCACCATTTACATACATTGGCATGGATTATTTCGGCCCTATCGAAACCAAGCGAGGAATATAGTCTACTATATTCTAGTCAATATAGTCTACTAGCCGAGACTCTTCTTAATGTGTACAGATGTGACGTAATGACTCAATATAGTCTACCAGCCGAGACTCTTCTTTATGTGTACAGATGTGACGTAATGACTCAATATAGTCTACTAGCCGAGACTCTTCTTTGTGTACAGATGTGACGTAATGACTCAATAGTCTACTAGCCGAGACTCTTCTTTATGTGTACAGATGTGACGTAACGACTCAATATAGTCTACTAATCGAGACTTTTCTTTATGTGTACAGATGTGACGTAATGACTCAATATAGCCTACTAGCCGAGACTCTTCTTTATGTGTACAGATGTGACGCAATGACTCAATATAGCCTACTAGCCGAGACACTTCTTTATGTGTACAGATGTGACGTAATGACTCAATATAGTCTACTAGCCGAGACTCTTCTTTGTGTGTACAGATGTGATGTAATGACTCAATATAGTCTACTAGCCGAGACTCACAGATGTGTGTTAGGATTCTGCAAGATATAGGACCCAGACGCAAATGAGCAGACAAGGGTTTTATTAACAAGACTGTGTAGACAGGGCACAACAAGGAGAGTGAGGTGTGAAACAGTTCGGAGAGTAGGGCTGACGACACAATGACAGGCAAGGAGGATGACCACTGAATCAGTCCTGGGTGAAAACGGGCTTGTAGAGTGCAGAAGAAGAGGCAGCACCAGGTGGAATGATGGTGAGGAAGACCAGGCAGGAACACAAGGAACCAGAGGCTTGATCTCTTCGCTGTAGTACCAGTCTAGCTGCAATGCAGTGAATGTCAGTGGTCGGGAATTCTCGGGATGCAGGGAAGGAACAAACACAAGACTTACAATGCACAAGACACAAGATAACAGGTATACAAGACAATAGATTAATTAATAGGAAATATAAAAATTAAGACAAACAGAATAATGACTAGAAAGCAAAACAAAAGAAAACTAGGAATAAAGTTACTGAAACTTGCAATAAAAAAATTAAAAAAAGAACAAACTGACATAATTTAGAGTTGAATGATAATCTAGAGTAGAAATAAAATCAAAAGAGAAAAAAAAACAAGGCTAAAACTAACTAGAACAAGACTGGAAGGGAAAAAGGCAAAATGATACACTAGACAAAGCCATGTGCTCAAGCACAAGACAAACAAGGAAACATTAAACAGTGACAAAACAGACAAGACTGTCTCGGCGGGGACCCTGACAATGTGACGTAATGGCTCAAAGACATGCTCAAATTTCCCGCGGAAATCCACCAGTACCACTGGAATTAAAAACATTATTACAAGCTTACCACTTTGAATCGAGCTACAGCAAGCAGAGAGTTTTGAACACTGGCTGGTTATCTATTTGCTCAAATTTATTTTGGATCATTTTTAACCCAAAAAAGCTACGGACTGCAGCTTTAACAAGCCTCTTGTCGTACTGCAATCAACAGACATCAAAATTGCAGCAGAATGGTGGAACGGAGCAGACATAGGCCACTTAAAAAAAAGTGCAGTGACTGGGAGAGTGCGTTCGGCGAGAGGGCGGGATGTTGATTTCGCAGCTTTACTTCCTGCTCACGACTGCGCAGGTCTGGTCCCGAGATCGCAACTGCGCAGACTCAAGTCTCAAGATATCAGCGCCATATCGGGACTCTGGCGGCTTTACTTCTCACCAATGGAAGAGAGCGAAGGGGTGTCGTCCATCTTTTTTTACAGTCTATGCACAAAATAAAACTATATTATTGCACAGCTCTAATCTGCTAAATGCGACTATAAGGCATGAATTTGTAAACGGTCTGGCTGTATAGATCGCACAATGCTAAAGACACAATGTCTTTAATGCTGTGGATGGTGGGAGAAGCCTGTGTGGAGACAGGAGCAGGAGAATCCAGATGGGGACCAGCCAGGATGATGGTGGAGATTTCCTCGACAACGGCATGAGGAAAACGGATGGACCAGCATGACACCACAGGCTTCAGAGGCCGCAATGGAGCCGTAGCGACGACCCCCTGAGGTGGAGCCGGAGAGACTAAGGGCTGAGGAGAGAGAGGAGGGGTGAGCAGGTGAGAGGGGGAGAGGTGGAGCACATCAGATGGCTCGCAAGTCCATGGTGCAGGCAAGGCGACGTCCAAACAAGGAGGAGCCGGAGGGTCCTGGTGGAGCCGTAAGGACGATGGTCCCAGGTGGAGCCAGAGTGACAGGCCAAGGCTGGAGGAGGAGCCGAGGAAACCCCTTGACCAGGCGGAGCTGAAGACTGGAAGACCCAGCGGAGATTATGACTTAAAATTATGACTAAATATCGTCATCAACGAACCTTTGTCACGTGACGAAAACGAGACGAGACTCAATGTAAATGCTGGATATGTGACGATGACTATAATTAAATGAATAATGCAATATTGTTGATGAATAAATCCGAGACTAAATGTGGTTTACAAAATAAAAACTATGCGAAAATGTCTCTTCATTTTCGTTGACCAAAACGAAACAAGACAAAATGTTATAACGTTATTTCGTTTCGTTATTATTATTATTTTGCAGTATTTCTGTTTCCTAGGTCTCACTTCAGGGGCTGCATCAGATCACACTGCGCAGACGCAGGCGATGTCACTTCCTCAAGCCCCAAGCTGCGTGAGTTAGCGTAAACGACAACAAAGTTAAGTCTGACACAGAGAGACACGTCTTTGGGAGATAATGAAGAAACGACATTTGGAAAAACTTTCATTAATAGAAGTGGAAAAGAAAATGGTTGTGGAAAAAGATGGGGAGAAATGCAGCCATAAAATCACAGGAAAAAACACCACAAACCTTAAAATAAATATGTTGTAAATTCAAATCAGAGCGTCTTGCGTGTCTGGAATGGATGTATAATTGAGTCTAAGGTAACAAAAATATATAATAAGATAACCTTGTTTGAAATGTATCCTGGTTTGGCTAAAATAAATTTTTGGTTTTGTCTATACTACTAGGTACTTATACTATATTGACTGGTTTAAATAGAATTGCATTACTAAAAAGTGAATAAAATAAAATTTTCATTAACTAAAACTAGACTAAATGTCATCAGTTTTCGTTGACTAAAACTAGACGAAAATAGTCATGGATAATTCTGACTAAAATAAGACTAAAATGCTCAGACTTTTAGTCGACTGAAACTTGACTAGGCTAAAAAGAGTTTGAATGTGACAAACTAATAAAAACTAAAATGACAGCTTGACACAAAAACTAGACTAATACTAAAATTAAAACAGGCCGCCAAGAACAACACTAGGTGGGGCTGAGAAAACAACCAAACTAACATTGACGATACAGGACAAAGAACTCGAGAGGACTCAGGGCTTATATAGAACACATGAGAACTCCATGGAAATTACCATGGAAACAAAGTAGAAAACAAACAAACAGAAAACAAAAACAAAACAGAAGTACATGTGACAATTAAGCTGCTTTGACACAATGTGTATTGTGAAAAGTGCTATACAACTCAATTTGACTGGACTTGTTTCTTAGATATGCACAGTTTCGAATTGAGAATCTATAAGTGATAGAAAAAAAAATTTGGTTCAAGCTTTGAAATCTCTTCATGTACCATTATCTCTACCTATAATTACCATGATTATGATGGTGATAATTATGATAATCATGGTGATGAAGGTGATGATTAAGATGACAATTCATGATGACAAAAGGTATTTAGTTTTTGAAAGGAGGTGTTCATCGAGAGTCTACAGTAACAAACTGAAAAGTACTGCTTATGCCTATTTTAGTTAGTGAGTAAAAAAATGAAAACAACTGCAGCGATCAGCCTGTTGATAATTAAAGATAGACTGTCAACACGAACACTTAATGATTAACATCACCAATACACAGCTGTATGTAACAATGCTACAGTATGTTAATTTTAGCAGTTGCTTTACAGTACATTACAACTTTTAAACTGATTTTGTACATTGTTGTAAGCATGTAGAGTAAAGAGAATAGTTCATCCAAAAATGTATTTCTGTCCTTAGTGTTATTTTAAGGATTTTTTAAAACTACATCCTTTTAAAATTGTGTGGGCAGATAAATTTGTCCTGCTTTAAACGCTTGTTTAAATTATATTACTTCTGAATATGAAGTGACCATAAAGGAACTTTGTTTATGTGCTGTACTGGCTAATAAACACATAAACCAGACTGGCTTTTTTTTAAGTGACTTAGATGATTAGTATGGATAAAAAGTGTTTTCCTCTAGATATTCTTGTAGGATGTTGTGAGGAAGAGAGACTGAGAAACCCAGGACATAGTGTGTGCTAATTGGTAAATCTGACTCAAAAAGTGAAACATTCTTTAAATCTACAAGCGTGTATTTATTTCCGCTGCCAGCGGTTGTCTCATGAGGAGGAGTTGCTCAACGTGGCTCACTCTCTAAAAAACGGCAGGGTTGTTTCAACCCAAATTTGGGTCAAATATGGACTAACCCAACCGTTGGGTTAAAACTTTTAATTCAAAAATTTAACCTATATATAACGCATAAGCACCCCTTTATTTTTTCTACGGAAACATCTTGTTATTTTTTGTTAATCAGAATCATTTATATGAGTGGAGGATAAGAATTACTTTTGAGTTAGAATTTGAATGTGATTTGTTAATTCCAAACAGAACATGCCCTATTATAACCCACTAATTGAACCAGGTTACGTCTTTAAATTGTCTTGTTTTTTCTTAAAGTCGGCAAGAAATGGAAGTTGTGATCGTCTTTTCTTCCCTGTTGTGACGTACTGGACATCCAAGTGAAATGGTTCTTCTTGAACAAGAAAATTGTAGGCCTTGATTTTGTCCATGGGGAATCGATGGAATGGTCGTGGTTTGCTATTGATGGATCTCATGTGAGTGACAGGTTGCCCCGCCCCCACGCTAGTAAACACGTCATCAGAGGAAGGGGAAGTTATTCTGAATGAAGATTAAAAGACAATTTTTTAATTATTATGTGCACAGCAGGTAAATCTTTTATAATAAATATTGCCGTATTCCAGAATAAGATAAAAATTGTTCATTTTGATTTCATGGTGACTTTGAAAGTTTCAGTTTGTTACTTGAATTTATATATATAATATATATATATATATATATATATATATATATATATATATATATATATATATATATATATATATATATATATATATTGCATCACAGGAGGAAAAAGATCTTAATTGATTTTTCTTTGGATTCATTGGTAACACTTTATAATAACTGCACGCTATTAATCATTAGTTAAGCATGAGTAAACAGTTAATTCATGATTTATAAAGTATTACTAGACATTAATAAGCAGTTTATAAATACAGTTCAAAATGTTTTTTCCTGATTTACAAGCATATCTATAATGTGTTAAATAATTGTATTTTCATACTTTGTTAATGATCAATTAATAATTTCTAAATGAAGTATTGCATTATTTACAAACCAGTTATTTAAGAGTTGTCAGTGATTCGTAAGATCAGTTTTAAAGTGTAAGTAAATGGAGTAAATTCAGGTAGTTATAAAGCATTTAGTAGTGGTCAGTTAACTATATTTGTGAGCTCATCTAAAGTGAGGACTATGCATGCCTTGTAAAACATTTATAAATGAGATTAAAAGGCTCAGTTATCTTCAAAACAGAAAAATGAAACAAACACAACACAGTGAAACAACACAAATCTCCTTTATAAATGCTTTACAAAGCATGAATAGTCCTCACTTTAGATGAGCTCACAGAAATAGTAACTGACCACTACTAAATGCTTTATAACTACCCGAATTAACCCTGAATTACAGTATAAATACATGGTAATAGAGCATTTATTAACACACTAAGTAACTATTACCATATGTCTGAATAATAAGATGTATGAATGTACATTTAAATAGTTTATTAATCATTTACTTACACTTTCTAAGTAATCTTATGAACCACTGACACCTCTTGTTTTATAAATAATGCAATACATCATTTAGAAATGATAAATTGATCATGAATAAAGTATGAAAATACAATTATTAAACACATTATATATATGCTTTTAAATCAAGAATAAAGCATTTATAGCTGTATTTATAAACTGCTTATTAATGTCTATTAATGCTTTATGAATGATGAATTAACTGTTTACTAATGCTTAACTAATGATTAATAGTGTGCAGATTATAAAGTGTTACTGATTCATTTTTTTTTTTGCACCTCAAAAAGCTACAATTTAATCAGACTTTTTATGTCCACTGTATTTCCTCACATGTCTCACATTAATACATTCACAGTAAACGTTGGCTGCTGAAATGCCAGACTCTGAAACCACCGTCTGTGTCAGACTTGCATCATGGACTAAACCACTGGAATGAATCAATAGATCTCGGTTTCAGCGCCTACAAACACACCTTATCTTTCTGTCCTTACAGAACTGTATTATATTTAGAATTTCACACATTATAATTTCACAAATATTACAAAGAAATGGCAAGTAACACATTGAATTAAATGTGAAGTTTTGAAGTAAAAGGACTGAAATAGTATTTCTTGAAAGATGTACTCAATCTTTGTTTTATTGTATTTGTTTTATTTATTTACTTTGAAAAATCTTTTTTTACAGTGCATCTGAAGTCGTTCACATTGATATGTTATTTATGAATCTGTTTAGATTTAGTTGAAACTCAGTTTGTGGTTGTTCTCAAGTTTATCTCCTGAGTGTTATGTTTATTTATTTGTTTGTTTATTTATTTATTTATTTATTTTTCTGAGTGTTCTGTTTAGAATAATTAAAGACTATTTTGATTTCCATCCCTTCGTTGTGCGCATCCATAACACCCACGCCATTACACAATATCGGACCCTCAAAATTGAGTAATAAAAAATGACCTACAGTCCAGCTGCTTTGCCTTTAGGTGGAGGAGCAGTGCTTCGAGGACCACACCTGCAGATTTCTCCATCTGGTGAGCCAAACCAACTCCGCCGACCGCTCATTGTGCGCATTCTTTTATGCCAGCATGAACAAGCACACAAAGGCTCGCCTTCCGAGTGTTGTCCTCGGGGAACTTTTGGTGAGTTTGTGGAGCAGGTACTGGTGTACTATGAGTCCCTGAACACCATCTGCCCCACCGAGGAGGACTCCAGCTCCAGAGCCCAGCCAGACATCACCCCGCTGCATGGAGTGAATGCCGCAGACAGAGGGCTTGCCGTGATGCATGAGCTGGAGCCTCAAAGGAGGACCGACCCAACCATCACCACGGAGCCCGAGCCTGGTGAAATGTCTGACAGCGTGCGTGAGCCGGCTACATTGTCCGTCCCTGTGGGGTTGCTTGTGGAGTTCGAGGGTATGTATGGAAGCCCCACCCACACCCCCACTGCTGTGGATGAGATGTGCCTGGCCTCTGGGATAAATTTGGATTTGAAAGAGGATAATTTCCATGTTGTCCTGTCCCCGCTGGTCCACAAGTCTCCTGTGCCCCCACTGGTCCAGTCCAGCACAAAGTCTCCTGTGCCCCCACTGGTCCTGTCCAGCACAAAGTGTCCTGTGCCCCCACTTGTCCAGTCCAGCACAAAGTCTCCTGTGCCCCCAGTGGCCCAGTCCAGCACAAAGTCTCCTGTGCCCCCACTGGTTCCGTCCAGCACAAAGTCTCCTGTGCCCCCACTGGCCAGTCCAGCACAAAGTCTCCTGTGCCCCCACTGGTCCAGTCCAGCACAAAGTCTCCTGTGCCCCCACGTGGCCTAGTCCAGCACAAAGTCTCCTGTGCCCCCGTGGCCCAGTTCAGCACAAAGTCTCCTGTGCCCCCACTGGTCCAGTCCAGCACAAAGTCTCCTGTGCCCCCACTGTCCGTCCAGCACAAAGTCTCCTGTGCCCCCACTGGTCCCGTCCGACACAAAGTCTTCTGTGCCCCCACTGGTTCCGTCCAGCACAAAGTCTACTGTGCCCCCACTGGTCCCGTCCGACACAAAGTCTTCTGTGCCCCCACTGGTCCCGTCCAACACAAAGTCTCCTGTGCCCCCACTGGTCCAGTCCAGCACAAAGTCTTCTGTGCCCCCAGTGGTCCAGACCGACACAAAGTGTCCTGTGCCCCCACTGATTCCGTCCAGCACAAAGTCTCCCGTGCCCCCACTGGTCCCGTCCAGCAAAAAGTCTCCCGTGCCCCCACTGGTCCCGTCCGACACAAAGTGACCTCTGCCCCCACTGGCCCAGTCCAGCACAAAGTCTCCTGTGCCCCCACTGGTTCCGTCCAGCACAAAGTCTCCTGTGCCCCCACTGGTCCTGTCCAGCACAAAGTGTCCTGTGCCCCCACTTGTCCAGTCCAGCACAAAGTCTCCTGTGCCCCCAGTGGCCCAGTCCAGCACAAAGTCTCCTGTGCCCCCACTGGTTCCGTCCAGCACAAAGTCTCCTGTGCCCCCACTGGCCCAGTCCAGCACAAAGTCTCCTGTGCCCCCATGGTCCAGTCCAGCACAAAGTCTCCTGTGCCCCCACTGGTCCCGTCCGACACAAAGTCTTCTGTGCCCCCACTGGTTCCGTCCAGCACAAAGTCTACTGTGCCCCCACTGGTCCCGTCCGACACAAAGTCTTCTGTGCCCCCACTGGTCCCGTCCAACACAAAGTCTCCTGTGCCCCCACTGGTCCAGTCCAGCACAAAGTCTTCTGTGCCCCCAGTGGTCCAGACCAGCACAAAGTGTCCTGTGCCCCCACTGATTCCGTCCAGCACAAAGTCTCCCGTGCCCCCACTGGTCCCGTCCAGCAAAAAGTCTCCCGTGCCCCCACTGGTCCCGTCCGACACAAAGTGACCTCTGCCCCCACTGGCCCAGTCCAGCACAAAGTCTCCTGTGCCCCCACTGGTTCCGTCCAGCACAAAGTCTCCTGTGCCCACTGTGCCGTCCAGCACAAAGGTCCTGTGTCCCCACCCCAGCACAAGTCTCCTGTGCCCCCATGGCCAGTCCAGCACAAAGTTCCTGTGCCCCCACTGGTTCCGTCCAGCACAAAGTCTCCTGTGCCCCCACTGGCCCAGTCCAGCACAAAGTCTCCTGTGCCCCCACTGGTTCCGTCCAGCACAAAGTCTCCTGTGCCCCCACTGGCCCAGTCCACCAAAGTCTGTCCCCATGTTCTCCAGCACAAAGTCTCCTGTGCCCCCACTGGTCCAGTCCAGCACAAAGTCTCCTGTGCCCCCACTGGTCCGTCCAGCACAAAGTCTCCTGTGCCCCCACTGGTCCGTCCAGCACAAAGTCTCCTGTGCCCCCACTGGTCCGTC
Source organism: Chrosomus eos (assembly GCA_036326025.1). Taxonomy (NCBI): domain Eukaryota; kingdom Metazoa; phylum Chordata; class Actinopteri; order Cypriniformes; family Leuciscidae; genus Chrosomus; species Chrosomus eos. Next base: position 35,497,666 of record CM070832.1, read on the forward strand.
CAGCACAAAGTCTCCTGTGCCCCCACTGGTTCCGTCCAGCACAAAGTCTCCTGTGCCCCCACTGGTCCCGTCCAGACACAAAGTCTCCTGTGCCCCCACTGGTCCGTCCAGCACAAAGTCTCTGTGCCCCCACTGGTCCAGTCCAGCACAAAGTCTTCTGTGCCCCCACTGGTCCCGTCCAACACAAAGTCTCCTGTGCCCCCACTGGTCCCGTCCAGCACAAAGTCTCTCTGTGCCCCCAGTGGTCCCAGACTCCAGCACAAAGTTCCTGTGCCCCCACTGATTCCAGTCCAGCACAAAGTCTCCCGTGCCCCCACTGGTCCCGTCCAGCACAAAGTCTCCCTGTGCTCCCCACTGGTCCCGTCCCGACACAAAAGTCCTCTGCCCCCACTGGTCCCAGTCCAGCACAAAGTCTCCTGTGCCCCCACTGGTCCAGTCCAGCACAAAGTCTCCTGTGCTCCCACTTGTCCAGTCCTAGACACAAAGTCTCCTGTGCCCCAGTTGGCCCGGCCAGTACAAAGTCTCCTGTGCCCCCACTGGTCCAGTCCAGTACAAAGTTTACCTGTGCCCCCACTGGTTCCGTCCAGCACAAAGTCTACCTGTGCCCCCACTGGTTCCGTCTGACACAAAGTCTCCTGTGCCCCACTGGTTCCGTCCAGTACAAAGTCTCCTGTGCCCCCACTGGTCCAGTCCAGCACAAAGTCTACTGTGCCCCCACTGGTTCCCGTCCACACAAAGTCTCCTGTGCCCCCACTGGTCCGTCCAGCACAAAGTCTCCTGTGCCCCCACTGGTTCCGTCCAGCACAAAGTCTCCTGTGCCCCCACTGGTCCAGTCCAGACAAAAAGTCTCCTGTGCCCCCACTGGTCCCAGTCCGACACAAAGTCTCCTGTGCCCCCACTGGTCCAGTCCAGCACAAAGTCTCCTGTGCCCCCACTGGTCCAGTCAAGCACAAAGTCTCCTGTGCCCCCACTGGTCCCGTCCGACACAAAGTCTCCTGTGCCCCCACTGGTCCCGTCTGACACAAAGTCTCTTGTGCCCCCTCTGGTCCCGTCCAGCACAAAGTCTACCGTGTCTCCTAAATTCCCGCCCAGCCTCCATCTCACGCCTCTAAACTCTGCCAGTCCATCAGCCCCGCTCACGCTGGTTCACTTCACCTCCAGCCACTTATCCCATACCTCCACCGCAGTCTGTCGACCTGTCGGCTCCACCTTGGCTCCTACGTCCCTCGGCTCCACCACAGACAATCGTCCGTACGGCTCCGCCAGGCTCCCTCGTCTCTCCGGGTTCGCCTTAGTGAGACCCCCTGAGGCCTTTGGTTTAATTCCTTCCCAGAACTCGCACATGATTGCATTCCTAAACACCAGCACCCGAATGCAAGATAACATGACAGTGTTTATTGCGTTTGTTCGGACGCTTTTAAATGCAAGTAATTTTTGATGTTGAAAAAAGATCCATAGTTTCTTCCTCAATTACGGCAACTTTCATGTGATATTTTGTGCCACTTTCAAAGGAAGTGACAATTTTGTTCTCTTGCACACTTGAGATGGAAACACTGCTTTATTTGCAAATGTCTAATTTAGTTCTCCTTTTACCTTCTGTATATTTACACCCCTGGTTCTGTTCAGTTCTCTGTTGCTTCTCGTTAAGGTATTGTTTGGTTTCTGTTTATCCTGTGCTCTCCTGAGTATTTTGTATAGTTAATAAAATCTGTTGAATCTCCTTTGTCTTTGTGACTCCTGACCTGCAACCGTGACACTGGCAAATCAGTCGTCTAATTTGCAGTAGTTTTCTGCTTTCATGCATCCATGAAAGATGAAAGCAACCACATGATGGTTTTGATTGATGACCTCAGCTCATGCATGCATTTTTGTTGGAATTCATTTTGAAAATCACCTAATATAGTATGCTTGTCATGGTCTTACTATTGGTAGTGTCTGCCCTTGTGAATTAATTTTCTTGTTTTTTTCTCAGTTGATCGAAAAAATTAAAACCATTTTATAGAGACTGCGCTCACAACAAGCCATTTTTGGCTGATGAAATATTTTAACATTAATACTATTGAAATATGCATTACCTTTTTTAATTTAAGTGCACACAATATTAAATAAAAATTTGAAGACACACACATTATATATTAAGTGTCTAGTGAATCCATGCTGTCGTTTCTGACTCTCCTCTACTATCCACGCTCTCCCCAACTCTCCCTCCATCTGAGGTCTTTAAAATTTAATTCTGTCGGCAGTGACCCTTTGGCCTTTTGCATCTCAGGCAATACTGCAGTTTCTTGCCTCCTCCCACGCTACATTGCGCTCCTGCTACAGCTCAGCATGCTGTTTTACCCATCAGTCCGTGCTGTTTCACATCACCATCCCAATACGCTCTACACAACTTCATAAAACAGACTTCAGTGGAGAAACACAACCTAAATAGTCCCATAAATGAGTCATATTGACTTATAATCATCATAAATTATACTGTAAATAGCAGAACGTTTATTATATGAACTGCATTTTCACCAGAGAGAACATATATTATCTAATATTATATTATATTATATTATATTATATATATTATATTATATTATATTATAGCTGTTCTCAACAGGTCACATATTCAGCACAAATGGTCCAGTTCTTCTATACTGTTGGGGAGTGAAATGACAAATGCCTCCAGTCAAAGTGTTTTGCCATGTATTCAACATTTATCAAGAATAACTTGAAGCAAAGGTATATTACGCCATCATACTTTGTCAATAAAAAAAAAAGTATTCGCTAACTCATTTTTTTAATTTATTTTCTCTCAGGTAGAACACAGCTCTACTGTACCTATGTTTCAAGCATAGCATAAAACATTGTAATGGTTACCAACATTTAGGTCATAAATATTTGGACACAGGCACATTTTTTTTTTTTTTCAGGTTTTTACCAAAAAGTGCGGTATTTGCATTTCAAATCTATTGCTGTGAACCTTCATCATGCGTTCAAATGAGCTCTCCATGCAAGACAAACAGGCCATCATTAGGCTTCAAAAACAAAACAAATCCATCCGAAAGATAGCTGGAATATTGTGCTCAACAGTTTGGTACATTCTGAGAAAAAAAGAATGCACTGGTGAGCTCAGCAACATAAAAAGGATTGGACGTCCATAGAAGACAACAGTGGTAGATAATCGCAGGATCCTCTCCATGGTAAAGAAAAAACTAATCCCAACATCCAGTCAAGTGAAGGAGACTCTCCAGGAGGCAGGCATGTCATTGGCAAAGTCTACAATCAAGAGAAGACTTCACGAGAGCCAACACAGAGGGTTCACCACAAGGTGAAAACCATTCATAAGCATCAAGAACAGAAAGGCCAGATTAGACTTTGCCAAAAAAAACATCTAAAAAAGCCTGACCAGTTCTGGAAAAGCATTCTTTGGATGGATGAAACTAAGATCAAGCTGTACCAAAATGACGGGAAGAAAAAACGTACGGAGAAAGCTTGGGACAGCTCGTGATCTAAAGCATACATGTCATCTGTAAAACATGGTGGAGGCAGTGTGATGGCATGGGCATGCATGGCTTCCAGTGGCACTGGATCACTGGTGTTTATTGACGATGTGACAGAAGACAGAAGCAGCCGGATGGATTCTGAAGTGTATAGGAATATACTCTCTGCCCAGATTCAGCTGAATGCAGCAAAGTTGGTTGGACAGCGCTTAATGGTACAGATGGACAATGATCCAAAACACACTGCAAAAGCAACCCAGGAGTATTTTGAGGAAAAGAAGTGGAAAATTCTGCAATGTGCGAGTCAATCACCTGATCTCAACTAGTGTTAATTTCGTCAGACGAGACGAGACTAAATATGTTCGTCAACGACCTTTTTTTTCCATGACTAAGACGAGACGATGACGAGACTGCACCAATGTCCAAAAACGCTGACTAAGACTAAATTAACATGCATTATTGTTGACGAAAAAAGACGAGACTAAAATGTTTTGCATAAAATAAAAACTAGGATAAAATCTCTCTTCATTTTCGTCTACAATCGTCTCTACTTTTTCATCGTGAGATAGAATATTCAGCTGGTATGCCTTCAAAATATTCCTAATGAGTTCGCGCGTGCTGTTGCTCAGGTCTCACGCTCATGTTGCTGCAAGCCTGTGGCTGCAACACGCAACTACATGGAGCAAGAACACAACAACCACAGTGGCGAAGACGCGACGAGCGTCGACGCATGCTAGGTAAAAGGAAGAGGCTTGATATTTGGTCGCATTTTACTACAATGATATTGACAAATTAGGGATAAAAGCTCATTTATATGTAACAATTACATGTAGGCCTAATATTTCTTTAAATATCATCAAATAATGGTGTGTGCAATACCATAACTTGCATTAAGTTGGTAATTTACTTTGTCATATAAAATATATCCATCCACCTAATCTTTGATCTTAGGCTGGTCATTAAGTTATTTATTTCCATTTAACACTTGTGTTCCTGATAGGGCTCTCAAGTGTCACGCATTGAGCGTGACAGTCACTCATTTCGGTCTTTTGTCACGCCCTCCCGCCACACATTGTATTTCTCGTCACGCGGAAAAACTATTTAGGCTATACTATATTAAATATGCCGCACCGCCTAAAATTTCTCTGGCCGCAGGAATCAAGCGCGTGACGTGCGTCTCCCCTGGAGTTATTTTAGTCAGCATGCCACTTACCAGCCAATCGTGTTACTCTTGCCCGTCTTCAAAACTTGAGAGTCCTAGTGATATTATTGAACAAGTTGTATTTTGTCTGGTAATTAGGCCTATGACATTTAACCAATATTTGAGATGTGTGAAACATCATTTGACTGAAATGGTTATCTCAGAATTAATCTCAGAAATAATTTATTTAAAAAAAAGACTAAAATGTTTTGACTTAAACTTGACTAATATTGAGTTTTCTTTTGACTAAAACTAGACTAAAATGACGAGACTTTTAGTCGACTAAAACTTGACTAAGATACATTAAATTCTCTTTTGACTAAAACTAGACTAAAATGACGAGACTTTTAGTCGACTAAAACTTGACTAAAACAAAAAAATATGTGAATGACTAAATATGACTAAGACTAACAAGGACATTTGGCAGAAGACTAAGACTAAGACTAAATTAAAAATAGGTGACAAAATTAACACTAATCTCAACCCGATCGAGCAAGCATTTCACTTGCTGAAGGCAAAACTAAAGGCAGAAATACCCACAAACAAACAACAACTGAAGACAGCTGCAGTTAAGGCCTGGCAAAGCATCACAAAGCAGGAAAACCAGTCTTTGGTGATGTCCATGGGTTCCAGAACTATTCAGGGTATCCGGAGCAAAGGATTCTCAAGACAATATGAAACATGAATGAATGAATTAACTTATTATTATTTTGAATTTGTCCACTTACATTGAAATAGCCATTTTGCGCTGCCATGTTTCAGTGGCCCTAAACAGACAAACGCGTTTTGTCACTATGTTGTTCTTCATAAACAGAAGCTGCTAAAGTCAGTGAATAAAACACTGACACAATGATGATCAAGTAACAATAACATTCGCAATAACATATAATTTTACTGAATAATTAAGTAAACCTAATTTCTTAATGTATCTTTGTAAAGAAACCTCATTGCCTAACTGGTTGCTCTCTGCTGTTCGCAACCTCACCACTAGATGCTGCTAAAAATTACACAGTGCACCTTTAAGCAGGACTTAAAAAGTGCATCTTTAATTACAACTTTAAGTAATCTTGTAACGTGCATGTTCTGTCTTATTGTCATAGTCTGTCTGCCTGCCAGTCTGTGTTCCTAGTTAGTCTACTTGGTTGTAAAAGATGCTCTAAGGGATGTCAGGTGACGTCACTTCTTGTTGACGTTTGAAGTATTGTCAAACAAAACAGAGGCTAGCTAGACCCTCCCTCCTCCTCATCCGCGCACTAACCCCCCAAAACTCTGAGCTGATTCACAGCAGGGCTTCACAGAAAATGCAGTTGCGAGTCCTGAAAATGTACGGATGTGTGACTTTGTTTATACAATGCTGTTGTCACTGCTTTCAAACTCCTATATAAATAATTATTTGAAATATATAATTTCCGTGAAGTCATTCCCCTGGAAGCCTGTGCGTTAAGGGTGCAATAAGTAAGATCTAGTGGTGGAAATCAGTACTGCAGTCCAAATTCAAAATATCAGAGATCGTTGTTTCCACCGCCCCCTCCTCATCAGACTCGAAGCTTACGGGGTTGCCAGTTTGAGGACATGCAACAGGAACAATTTGCAATTCACCCTTCACAGAGAGTTTGATTGACATTCGATCTGACCAATCATGATCAGCCATCCGCCAAATCCGCCATTTTTGTCCGACAAAGTATTCAGGAGAGTTAGTAGATTAACGTCAGTGGACTTGAACTTGAAAACTGTGTGTACTGACATCTTCATTCATGTTTATTTGATGCAATAAATTAACTAGAAGGAAGAGATGATCGGTTCATGAGTAGCTTTAACTGAGGCTCTACAGCGATCTGTTAAACACATTAAAGAGACACAAAACGGTATTTGTTTAAATTTCATTAAAAAATGACAAAATTTGAAAGTTGAGACTTTGTTTCATATCAAAAGTAACCTGGGGTGTGTTCAGTCCTGACAAACCGTTGCAAAAATTTTTTTTTAACAGAGACAGTGATGCGTTGAACACTGTTCTGACGCAAGAGTTGCAACCACGGCAGCTGAGAAGGCCATTCTTTGTGTTCTTTGTGAAGAATTTTCCAAGCCTGATGAAGTCGGTATAAATATGTGTTTAATTAAATATGCCCGATGTTACAGTTACTGCACTTGCCGCCCAGAACACAAGAGAACATCCCAATCGAGTGAAGGGATTTGTGGAAACTGAAATGAAAGCACATCTTACCTAATTCAGACTAAAACACATCTATTTAGCCTCACATACTGACTTTATTTGTAGTTCATACTGGTTTAATACCTTGTATTTTCTTTCTCATTTTTAGGAAAAGCACTTAATTACCATTGTTTATTTCTATACCAAATGTCATACACTTGCAATGAAGCTAAAATATACACAACTATATCCTTATGTTGATATCCTATATTTTTACAATAAAACTTATGACAAACATGTCTTCTAATATCCTCAGTTGTTGCGTATACCGAGCTGAATCGAACACATTTGTAAATTACTTTCCTTGAACCCATTGTGCGAGTTCACTTTAATACCGCATGCTTTACATGTTGCTGCTGATTGGACTGCAGTTTTGACACACCCACCACACAAGAGAAAACGTCTCCGGTTACTTACGTAACCTCGGTTTCCTGAAAGGCAAGGAACGAGACATTACGGATGTCGTATATGGGAACTCTCTCTCATCCTTCACTTCCGCTGAAATCTTATTGGCTAACGCCAGCAACGCTGGCCAATTGAGGCAAATATGCAAATACTGAAACCCCGTTGCAGTATAATGTAAGTGCAGCGTCAATTCCTCCTCAGAATCGAACAGAACGCCAAATCAATAGCGAACACGGCGGCGAGCGTAATGTCTCGTTCCTTGCCTTTCAGGGAACCGAGGTTACGTAAGTAACCGGAGACGTTCCCTTTCAAGGCTACGGAACTTCGACATTACGGATGTCGTATATGGGAACTGTATAGAATCCCGCCGTGGAAGCAAGCAAACCACAGAACAGAACCCAATACAAAACCCCGACACCGCCCCCCCAGAACGCCAGCATTGTGATAGGACCTCTGATAGGTCCAAGGGGACGAATCACAAACTCACAAAACACTGTCAGAATTTGCATATCCCGAGCAGTATAAACAGGGGGAAGTCTGCACTGTAGACCAACAGGGCAACAACAACAGTAAAATAAGGCCAACGCATAGCGGTGACAACAGTCTTAATACACATAAGCACACAGAACAACTCATGAGCAAAGCGCAGAGAGCTCTAAATGCTGTGCAAGAATTCAACTCACCGAAAGCACTTGAGACGCCACAGAGGGTAAATCCAACTTGTAAAACCTGGCGAACGTATTCTGAGAAGACCAGCCAGCCGCAAGACATAAATCCTGAATAGATATACCCTTAGTCCAGGCCCACGAAGAGGCGATCGCCCTGGTCGAATGGGCCTTAACATTGAGGGGGCATTCCTGTCCCATACAGTCATAAGCCAAAACAATAGCGTCCACAATCCAGTGAGCAAGCCTCTATTTAGAGACTCCCCGTCCCTTATTGCATCCACCAAAGCACACAAATAGCTGGTCCGAGCTTCGGAAAGCAGCCGAGCGAGAGATGTACTCCCGGAGCGCTCTGACTGGGCAGATAGCACTTTGAGCATCCGAACCTAGAGAGGTCGATGGCTCAACAGACAGGGCAGGCAAAGAAACAATCTGCGCCCTGAACGGGGTATTGAGCGATTTAGGGACATAACCCGGCCTCGGTCTGAGAGTCACGTTACAGTTTCCGGGTCCAAAGCGAATACAATCTTCGCTGACAGAGAAAGCCTGTAAATCCCCAACCCGCTTCGCCGAAGCGAGAGCGAGAAGCAGCGCCGTTTTAACCGAAAGCTCCTTAACTGCAATCGACACTAAGGGCTCAAAGGGCGGTCGTGACAAAGCTTCCAAGACCAAAGTCAAATCCCAAGGCGGCACGGAAGGCGGCCGAGCAGGGCATAATCTCCTAGCTCCTTTAAGGAACCGAGTCACCAACGCATGTCTACCGATAGACTGTCCATCAACAGGCGGGTGAAACGCAGCAATAGCAGCTACGTATACCTTCAGGGTGGATGGCAGGCTCCCTTCGTCCATTCTGTACTGAAGGAAGCGTAGAATATCCGACACCGAGCAGTTCGCTGGGTCTAAACCGATATCCTGACACCATTTAGAGAAAACACCCCACTTCAGAGTGTACAGGCGCCGGGTAGACGGGGCTCGCGCTTCCGCGATGGTATTTTGAACCCGCGAATGCAGCACATCGATCCCGCTCAGCGTCCCTGCAGCGGCCACACATGGAGCCTCCACAGCCCGGGGCTGGGATGCCAAATTGATCCGCTCGCCTGAGACAGTAGGTCCTTCCTGAGCGGAATTTCCCACGGTTGCTCCGTTAGTAACTCTACCAAGTCCGCGAACCAGGGCTGATTCGGCCAGTACGGGGCCACTAGAGTCACCGCCGCCTTTTCCTCCCTGATTTTGCACAACACCATGGGCAAAATTTTCACCGGAGGAAAGGCATAGAGACGGGCTTTCGGCCATCGCGCAGTTAGCGCGTCCATCTCCCGGGGGGAACGGGACAGCGAGAAAAACATCCGACAATGCGCGTTCTCGCTCGTCGCGAAGAGGTCGATCTCCGCTCTGCCGAAACGATCCCATATCAGTTGAACCGTCCCGGGGTGAAGCCTCCATTCCCCTTGAGGAATCCCGTTCCTCGAGAGCATATCCGCCCCCCGATTTAGAACACCGGGGATGTGTGTCGCTATCACCGAGAGAAAGAACCGATCCGCCCACAGCAGGAGAGATTCCGCCTGCTTGAATAGGTCCCTGGAATGCAAACCGCCTTGGCGATTGATGTAAGAGACCACAGAAGTGTTGTCGGTTCGAATCAACACATGCCGCTGTTCCAGCCGAGACCGGAAAACTTTTAGGGCCTGAGAGACCGCTTCCAGTTCCAAGCGATTTATGTGCCACTCCCTCTGCCTCTCCGACCACCGATCGGAGGCGGGCTTGCCCAGGCAGACCGCTCCCCACCCGGTGGACGAAGCGTCCGTCAGGACCTCCACGCGTCGCGTCACTATACCCATAGGGACACCTGAACTGTAGAGATCCGGGTTCTTCCACGGGGCCAGGGCACGGGCGCACACACGGTTGACCATAATGCGCTTGCGGCCGGAGTGCCACGCGCTCGGGTTGACGCGCGCTTTCAGCCAGTGCTGAAGCGGTCTCATATGTAGCAGTCCCAGATGACACACTGACGAAGCGGCTGCCATCCGCCCCAATAGCCTCTGAAACTCTTTCAGAGGGACGAGCCTGCCAGGTCTGAAGAGACCTAGCGAAGAAGTCAGAGCCTCCGCTCGTTCGGGGGAGAGACACGCTTTCATACTCACTGAGTCCAAGCATACTCCCAGGAATGTGGTAGTTTGGCTCGGTGTGAGCACAGTTTTTTGGACGTTTACCCTCAAACCAAGCGTTTTCAAATGGCGAAGTAGGGCTTCCACATGGCCGACCAATGTCTCCCTCGACTGCGCGAGAATCAGCCAGTCGTCCAGATAGTTCAAGACGCGCATCCCGCTCGACCTGAGGGGTGAAAGTGCCGCGTCTACACATTTCGAAAAGGTGCGGGGGGCGAGGGCTAGCCCGAACGGGAGTACCGTGTATTGGTACGCCGCATTCTCGAACGCAAACCTCAGGAATCGCCTGTGGCGCTTCGCTATCTGGACGTGAAAATAAGCGTCCTCTAGATCCACTGAAGCGAACCAATCCCCGGGGCGAATTTGCGCCAGGATCTGTTTCAGTGTAGTCATCCTGAAAGCGCGCTTGTGAAGCGCTCTGTTGACGGGTCTCAGGTCCAGTATGGGGCGGAGACCCCCTCCCTTCTTCGGCACTACAAAGTAGCGGCTGTAGAATCCGCTTCCCCGCTCGCTCGGGGGAACCGGCTCTATCGCTCCCTTGTCGAGTAAACTGCACACTTCCTGCCTCAGCACATGAGCATTTTGGGGCAAAGTTAACGACTGGATTACGCCGCGGAAGCGGGGTGGTCTGCGTTTGAACTGAAGTGTGTACCCGTGTCGAATTACATTCAGCACCCACGGCGAGATGCCCGGAATAGCTTCCCACGCCGTGAGGAAACGACTGAGTGTGGGCCGGTCTAGACCTGCGGTCATCGCCGCTATGTGAGGGCTGGGGATAGACACCTCGCGCTTCCCGCGAGGCGCCTTTATAGTTAATGACCGTGACTCTGCGCTGCTCGAAGACAGGGTGGGTAACACAGTGTGAAGTGCAAGAGGAGAAAAAAGCTCTGTTTGTGAAGAAGTAATTTGCTTTATTGAACAACACACAACATTCACAACATGACTGCACGCGTCGCTCGCCGAACGCAGAGGGACCGCGTGCTCTAGAGCGCGCCGCTTGGAAGCGGGGCCATCCGTGCGCTCTCCTCTCCTCTTGCCCGAGCGGTCAGGACGACTGCTTGGGCCTCGCTGGGGACGCGGCGGGTTTTCTGCGCGGGCTCCTCTGAGCCGGTCTCTTGTTTCCCGCTCCCTGCCACTGCCCGTGTCGGCCTTTACGGGCATCCGGTACCGGGCGGGAGGCTGGCTGATGTCTGGCCGCAGCCTGGGACTGGCGCCCCGAGGCGGAAGACGAGCGAGAGCGAGGGCGCTGCGGCGGGGGCGGCGGCGGCGCTCGCCGAGGGATCACATGGCTCATCGCCTTCGCCTTCTTCTGAGTCTCGGAGTAAGGCTCGGTGACCTTCTCCACGGCATCTCCGAACAGGCCATCAGGGGAGATCGGTGCGTTTAGCAGCGTCTTCCTGTCCGCCTCCTGCACGTCCGATAGGGTGAGCCACAGGTGTCTGTGGAGGACCACCAAATACCCCATCGAACGGCCAATCGCCTGGGCCGAGCGCTTCGTGGCCAGGAGCGCGAGGTCCGTTGCAGAACGGAGGTCTCGGATGGCGTCAGCGTCGACAGAGGCGGCGCCATCCAGAGATTTCAATCGCTTGGCCTGCAGCACTTGAAGAACGGCCATAGCGTGTAGTGCAGAAACCGCCTCCCCCGCGGCGCCGTAGGCCTTGTTAGCCTGGTGAGCCGTAAACCTGCAGGCTCGGGACGGCAGGCTGCGGTCCGAGCCCAGGGCGGGAGCTGACGGGCAAAGATGTGCAGCGACGGTCTCCTCGACAGGAGGGATGCGGAGGTAGCCGTGGTCCCCCGCCTCGTCCACGGGGGGGAACATGGCCTGGGTCGAAGTGAGGGTGCGCGCCGATTGCGGGGCCACCCACGACTTCACCACGTGCTCGTGCACATCAGGAAAGAACGGGGTTCCCCTTTTCGAAGCGGCCTGACGGCGGCTCGATTGGAGGAACCACGCGTCCAACTTGCTCTTTGAGGGCTCGTCGGGAGCCTTCCAGGATAAATCCAGTTCCTCGACGGCCTTCGAGAGGATACGGAAGAGCTCTTCCTGCAGATCCGCGGGGGTCTCTTCCGTGGGTGCCAGAGGGGCGGCCTGCTCCGCACCGTAGTCGTTCTCGGAGGCCGACAAGGACATAGAGTCGTCCTCCTCACTCACCCCGAAGGACACGAAGTCCGCAACGTCGCGGGGAGGATGAAACGAAGGGTCCGGAAAACTCACCGGGGGTCGAACCTCGACTCCGCGGTTGGGGGGGCCTGCCAGCGGCTCGGTGGCGGCAGCAGGCCCAATCCCCGCAGCAGCGCGAGCTTCGTCTCGCCTGGCCTTGAGGGCTCGGAGGGGCATGTCCGCACAGAAGTCGCAGGACCCTTCATCCCTGAGGGCCGACTCCGCGTGGGCCAGCCCCATGCACGCGATGCAGAACAGGTGCATGTGGGGGGGCACTATGGGGCCCGAGCATAAATTGCAGACGGTCGCCATCGGATGCTGGAGACAGTTCAGGTATCTCCGGTGCACCTTCAACGATAGCAAAAATCCAAGTAGTAGTAGTATCAGCTTTCTAGCACACGATTTGAGCGTGAAGAGAGAGATTCTGAGGAGGAATTGACGCTGCACTTACATTATACTGCAACGGGTTTCAGTATTTGCATATTTGCGTCAATTGGCCAGCGTTGCTGGCGTTAGCCAATAAGATTTCAGCGGAAGTGAAGGATGAGAGAGAGTTCCCATATACGACATCCGTAATGTCGAAGTTCCGTAGCCTTGAAAGGGAACTTATCTCAAACCCTGTTGCACACCGGTACACGCCGTTTCCAGGAAACATGACGTTCAACCCGGAAACTGTAGCAAAACGTTGAGTACCGTTTTGAACTTGAACGTGCCCCTGGTCTGTCCTGTCTGTCAGCGTGTTGTCAGTGTCCTCTTTTCTCCGCAATGTATTCTTCACTGGCATGAGAGCGTTGGACATAGCAACAGTAACCAATGAGTTGATTTATCCGCGCTTTAATATGCTCTCGTTCATATAGATTTTTAGATGTATACCAAGGCTTTTTAAGTTGGGTAGAATCTGCCATCTATGACCCAGTTTGTTTGCTCATTTCTAAGGCAATGATACTCGGGTGTCGAAATACTATTGGGTGAACTGGCAGTGGGTGAGATCCCACAGACCAAAACAAAAACAGACATTCCAACACGGAACGCACATTTTGAAAATAAAATACCGTAACTGGCTGTAGAAGTATTTTTCAGAGAAAAGAGTATGTGATCTCAGCATGTTTCCTAAATATCTGCAAACATATTATGGTATTTTTTATGCTTTATTAGTGTGAAAAAGTGGCAACAAGCACTCTGCATGATTCCAGCACCAGATCGACTCTTATTTATCACAAACGAATGAAATTAATACTCTAGTCAACTGGAGAGGTTTCCTTTGTATTGGGTACATCTGTGCCACGGGACAAGATAGATTCAGGCAAAAAGGGTGGGGACATGTCCCACCTGCAAATTGCCACACCCCGTACAATTAATTATAGGCAACTTGGTGTTCGTTTTTAGTTGTCTTTTTCTCTGTGCAATGGTATACTTGATGAATTCCTTACACAAGTTATTTGTTTCTCATACATAGAAACACATGGACAGCTAATACATTACCAACTAAACAAAAACACATAGGCTATTATATATATAGTCGGGACCTGATGTGAGATCCACCAATCAGAGAGGTTCCCCGAATCCCGATATTTCGATTGGTTACAATGAATGGAGAATATATTGTATTTTTCTGTGGGTGCTCAGCCATTTCTGTAGATGCTTAAGCGCCCTAATTATTATAATAATAATAGCTAATAATAAATCCTATGATGTAGAAGAATGAATGGAGGCTTATGCTCCTTGGCCGACTGAATGTTGTCATGGAAATGCAAAATGTAGGCCAACACCAACTCATGTTTATAAAAAGCAAGAGTATTAGAATATCACAGATAAATAGTTGGACAAGATTATGATGCAAATACATCTTATTAAATCATTGTCTATTTCACCCCGTTCCAAACTAATTATAACATATAATTAAAGCATGCAGTTTAATTGTTGATTGTTAACAGAACTGGGAGCTTGCTCTGTGATGCATCATGTGATGCATCATCAGCAAACATTAAATGTAATTACCACATGATAAGATAAGCTCTAAATAAATTAACTAAAGACACCTGCATCTCAATCAGAGGAGAAACTCAGTTATGTGAAATTGATTCTTGTTTTAGCACTGTTTCCCTTTTTAAATGCATGCAAACGAAAGCAATAAAAATGTCTTTAAACCATTTTTAAACAAGTCTTTGTGGTCTGGGACTGTAATACTTTTCATTTTACATTTGTACAATTTTATATACCATTGATTTGTGAATGGTAGTGAAACGGCGTAACTAACGCTGGTATGTCACATGATAATGACAATATGGCAAATGTAGTCCGTCAGGATTACATTCATGGTACACACATTCATACTATACGGAACATACTTTTTTTAGCGATTGTAAAGTAATTTCTTATTCAAATTAAGTACCTACTCAAGAGAGTATGCGATTTTGGACTCATCCTAGTCTAATGATTTCAAGCCATATGCTCAACACGCTGCCGAGTCCGGTAATCCCAAGTCCAGAGTTCCTCAGTTGTCAGTGCAAACTTCCCGCTAGACCATACAAGATGGCCCCACGCCAAGTCTTCATCTTCATGACAATGGCCATTCTTTTTGTATAAGCCATGTTACAATTTTCCTAGTTGCTCCCGAAATGTCGCATCTGTTCGTTTTGTCAGCCGGCGTTTACTGTGTCCTGAACCCTTGTATGTCCGCCATGGTCAAGAAAGCCATAGAAATCTCTGTTTCTCCACACAGTGAAAACTCCCTGTGCCCCTGGTTTCAATGTCTACTCTGAGCCTTCTGTCTGCCTAAATAGACCCCGAGGTTGTCCTTGAACTTCCTTTCGTCTTGGACCAAGAGGCCATTCTATTCCCGAATTAACCTAGAAAGCCAACATAAACTCGCTCCCTTGTCCCGACCTGTGTTCCTGATGTGCTGCCTTCCTGTTATGGCACAAGTTGCACTACTGAACTATCTGCATGTCTTGTCACAGCCCAGGACCACCCTACCTCTTTTCCAGTCCACTGTAAGCTGGTAGTTCCAACCCACTTCACTGCTCCACAGTCGTGGTCTCAAACATGCCCAGGTATCTCTGAATGAAGGAATTAATGAATGAGTAGTATTATGCCATAGTGTATAGTGTGTGAATAAGTGCAGAGCTTTCAATCCTGCTCCTGAGAGCCACTGTCCTGCAGAATTTTGTTCCAACCTGCTTCACCCACTGCCTTTGAATACTCAAGCATTCTGAAGTCTTGATGAGCGATTCAGTGTTTTGATTAGGTTGAAACTAAAAGTTTGCAGGAATTGGTCCAGATCAAGGAGAAACCCAGGTATAGGCATTTTCATGTACTTGCTGTACACCCAAATGACTTATATCCAATCATGTCAGTTGGGTTGCCCTCAACACCAAGTTGCACACCCACTTAAATGATGACGTTGCACCCAAATTGTCATGACGGATTGCTACACAATTTTGCAAAATGTGAGAGAGAGTGATGAGCCCAATTCAATGCATGGGGATTATTTGGAAGGCCAGATTGTAAGGCCAATGGAGGAATTTGCCAGGATGCTGGTTCCACATGTAGAACAGTTTTGTCTACCATGGAATTGATGAATTAAAGTTAATGATGAAGCAAGGTAATTGCATGAAAGAGTCATTTATAAAGTGCCAAGCACTCCAGCATTAGCCGACCGAGTTTTCTTCCAACACCACACACCACACGAATCCGAGGTAATCACACTGGTGCCGAAACCGGGATGGAAGGAGAGGCCGCCGCCAGATCGACTCTGTCATCGCCGTTGGATATCATCACTGCGCTCCTGGACTACACCAACAACATCAAGAGGCTCTTCTGAAGATGGAGGAGCAGAACAGAGCCGTTTCGAGGCACTCTTCCAGACCCAGCATAAGGACCGAGCAGTTCCGGACTGGCTAGACCGAGAGGCTCGAATGTCTACATCGTCGGCTCTGGCCCGGCCTTTCCCCTCCACAAGATGGGTCCCCAGGATGACCCGGAGGCATTCCTGGACCTCTTCGAGAGGTCGGCCGAGGCCGGGAGCTGGCTGCCCGTCGGACTGGCCCATGCATCTGATCCCGCTGCTCTCGGGCGAAGCGCAGATCGCCGCCCAGCAGTTACCAGTCCGCAACCTCCTGGTTTATGAAGACCTGAAACGCGCCATTCTTCAGCGGGTCGGCCAGTCCCCGGAGCAGAGTCGTCAGCAGTTCCGCTCTATGGAGTTCGGGAATCGGGCCGGCCCTTCATCTTTGCGCAACAGCTCCGGGACGCATGCCACAGATGGCTGATGGCCGAGGACCCGACATTGATGGAGTCATCGAGTTGGTGGAACTGGAACAGTTCATCGCCCGTCTGCCAAAGAAGACCTCACAGTGGTCCACTGCCACCGCCCGACGTCGCTGGACCAGGCCATCCAATTGGCAGAGGACCAGCTGGTGGCGTGTCCAAGGGTCGGCGAACCCCTACCGACATCCTCTCCTTTCTCTCCCTCTTCTCTCTTCGCCCTGTCCTGCTCCCAGGTCCCGAGGCGGCTTCCTACCACGCCCGGCACCCGTTGGAGGACCGGCACTGCAGCTGATCTGGCCCCTGCACCGCGTGCGCCCCCCCGGGGAACCCCATCGATGGTTGGCAGTCCGCCAACCCCGGTCTCCTCACGTCAATCACCTGACCCTCTTCCCGCCACTGGGCCGGCGGGGAGGCCTGGGCTGGCCTGCTGGCGTTGCGGGGACCCTCGACACTTCATAGATAGGTCTCGGTCATGGAGGTCGGAACGCTGGTCAGGGTCCCCGACGCGCCACAAGTTGCCCCCGATCAAGCTGGGTTGTACCAAATACCAGTAAGTGTAAAGGGGGGTACCTATCAAGCTTTGGTGGATTCAGGTTGTAACCAGACCTCCATCCATCAAAGTTCGATTCATCTAGTGGCATTGGATAAGAGCCGTGTGGTTAAGGTGCGGTGTGTGCATGGTGAGGTGGAGGGTTACCCCTTAGTGCCAGTCATTATCCAATTTTGGGGGAAAAAGCATAGTGTGGAGGTGGCAGTTAACCAGCACCTCCAGCACCCGTTAATTTTGGGAACCAATTGGCCGGGGTATAAAACCTTATTGACTTATTTATCTACGGGTGCTTCTGGGATAAAAAAAAAAAGGCAGGAGAAGAGAGCGGTGGTTCAGGTTGGTGAGGCTGTGCCGGGACCCTCGGGGTCTGTCTCAGAGGAACGGAGCGCCTCAAAAAGCGAAATCCTCTTTGAGCACGATGATTTTCCGCTGGAACAGTCCCGAGATGAAACGCTTAAAAATGCGTTCGATCAGGTCCGCGTGATCGACGGACAGCCTGTCCACCCAGACCAACCGCTCTCTTATCCTTATTTTGCCGTGATAAAAGATAAGTTGTATCGGGTGACCCAAAACACTCAGACAAAGCAAGATACAACTCAGTTGTTAATTCCAAAGAGCCACCGGGAAATGCTTGAAATGCCTGAAAGGCGGCTCACTCTAATCCGATGGCTGGACATTAAGGACAAGCAGCTACACTGAATCACCTAATGACTTGATTTTCTGGCCGGGCATTCACGAGAATGTGCGCAGGTGGTGCGCGTCTTGTCGTGAATGTCAGTTGGTGAATCCACCAGCCAACCGAAAAGCACCTTTGTGCCCCCTTCCATTAATAGGGGTTCCCTTCGAGAGAATTGGCATGGACCTCATTGGGCCATTGGAACGATCCACATGGGGGCATCGCTTTGCACTAGTTCTGGTGGATTATGCAACGCAATACCCCGAAGCAGTGCCGCTTCGCAACATTTCTGCTAAAAGTGTTGTGACCGCACTGTTTCAATTAATCTCCCGGGTGGGAATCCCGAAAGAGATTATCACCGATCAGGGCACGGCGTTTATGTCACGCACAATTCGCGAACTGTACGAATTACTGGGCATTAAATCGATTCGTACCAGCGTTTATCACCCCCAAACAGACGGCTTGGTAGAACAGTTTAAAGGGATACTCCACCAGTTTTTCATATTAAACTATGTTATTCCCTTAACTAAGACGAGTTGATACACACCTCTCTCGTCTCAGTGCATGCACTATATCTCTCTGTATTGCCGCAAAACTATGTTAGCACTTAGCTAGCACAGTGCATTAAATATGGGCCAAAAAGAGAAGCGACCAAACACTTCCTCGTTTTCCCTATTTAAACACAGTTACTCGAGTAGTGTAAATCGACCTAGGCTGGTGACACAAAATAAAACGTTGTGATTTTCTAAGCGTTTAAAATTGATGACTATATTGCCCCCTGTTATTTACATCAATTTTAAATGCTTAGAAAAGCACAACGTTTTATTTCGTTTGATTCGTAAGTTCGTCCAGGAAGACGCCAAAAATTGGGATAAGTGGTTAGAACCCCTCTTGTTCGCTGTACGCGAGGTTCTCCAAGCCTCCACAGGGTTTTTCCCCTTTGAGCTGCTCTATGGACGCCAGCCCCGCAGGGTGTTGGATGTACTTAGGGAAGCTTGGGAGGACGGACCTTCGAATAGCAAAAATGAAATTCAATACGTCCTGGACCTGAGAACAAAACTCCACACTTTGGGGCGGCTCTCTATAGAGAATTTGTTACAGGCCCAGGACAAACAAAGTCGGCTATACAACAGGGGGGCTAAACTACGCAAATTAACACCAGGAGATAAGGTGCTTGTATTGCTTCCCACATCCAGCTCTAAATTACTCGCCAAGTGGCAAGGGACGTTTGTGGTCACACGGGTTATTGGGGATCTTAACTATGAGGTTATTCGGTCAGACAGGGACGGGTCACATCAGGTGTACCACCTCAATCAGCTCAAAAAGTGGATTGAGGCGGAGTCAGCGATGCTGGCGACGGTGGTGAGTGGGGAGGAGGATCTCGGGCCAGAGGCGAACCTAAAATCTCAATCTTCCGCTCTGGCCGTTTGTGGAGACCACCTCTCACCGTCCCAGATCGCTGACATTCGAAATTTACAAACTGAGTTTGCTGATGTGTTCTCGCCCCTCCCTGGTCGAACGAATCTCATACAGCACCATGTTGAGACTGAGCCGGGTGTGGTTATTCGCAGCCGGCCATATAGATTACCTGAACATAAAAAGAAAATAGTTCAGGATGAATTAGCTGCAATGCTGGATATGGGAGTAATAGAGGAATCCAACAGTGACTGGGTGAGCCCGATAGTTTTAGTGCCTAAGACCGATGGCTCAGTCCGGTTCTGTGTGGATTATCGCAAGGTGAACGCCATATCGAAATTCGATGCGTATCCAATGCCAAGGGTTGACGAATTGCTTGATCGGCTCGGTACTGCTCGTTTTTATTCGACACTGGATTTGACAAAAGGGTATTGGCAGATCCCCTTAACTGAATGGAGGATGGAGCAGGCTTCACTCAATAATTACACTTATATTTATTTTAAGAGTGCTGGCCTAATGAGTAGAATTCATATATAGAAAAAAGAGGCCGCACTTTGCATAGGCAGTTTATTTTACACAGACGCGTTTCGGCGTGTGCCTTCTTCAGTGTGCAAAGAATCATACTTTACCCAATCTTATATACCCACACCAGTTGACACCCATAATCACATCAACCAATAATTTTAAAGTGATACACATGTTACCAATGTTTCAATGAGTCCATTAATGAAAGACAAAGACACATAGGCCTATTTGATACAGCATAATACTCGTAATATGTTTACAGGAAACAGCTTAAAGACAGGTCCTCATTCATTCCATTGGGGATACATGTGTTTAAATTAAAAATGTACCAAGCCTCCCTTTGAAGGAGGCGGTTCTCTCACGGTCTCCCCCTCTTGAAAGCCGACCGACGCACTCCAGACCCAAAAATTCGGGTTTCAGTTGTCGCTTCGTTTTACCCACATAAAAGAGCCCACAGGGACACTGTGTCCCTGTGGGCTCTTTTATGTGGGTAAAACGAAGCGACCAATGAAGACCCGAATTTTTGAGCATAAGTGTGCTATTAGAAAGAATGATGAGAAATCATCGGTCGCAAGACATTTCAACTCTGAGGGACATAATGCCAATATGCTCAAGTTTATGGGTCTGGAGTGCGTCGGTCGGCTTTCAAGAGGGGGAGACCGTGAGAACCGCCTCCTTCAAAGGGAGGCTTGGTACATTTTTAATTTAAACACATGTATCCCCAATGGAATGAATGAGGACCTGTCTTTAAGCTGTTTCCTGTAAACATATTACGAGTATTATGCTGTATCAAATAGGCCTATGTGTCTTTGTCTTTCATTAATGGACTCATTGAAACATTGGTAACATGTGTATCACTTTAAAATTATTGGTTGATGTGATTATGGGTGTCAACTGGTGTGGGTATATAAGATTGGGTAAAGTATGATTCTTTGCACACTGAAGAAGGCACACGCCGAAACGCGTCTGTGTAAAATAAACTGCCTATGCAAAGTGCGGCCTCTTTTTTCTATATACAGATCCCCTTAACTCCAATATCCAAAGAGAAAACTGCTTTCACGACGCCGTTTGGATTACACTAATTTGTCACTCTTCCTTTCGGGTTGTTCAGGGCACCGGCCACCTTTCAGCGTTTGATGGACAGGATACTCCGGCCACATGCTGCATATGCCGCAGCGTACTTGGATGATATTATCATCTATAGCAACGACTGCCAGCGGCCCCACTGTCAAGCTCCTGAAATTTGCAGACGACACCACTGTCATCGGTCTCATCCGAAACGGTGACGAGTCTGCTTACAGACTGGAGGTTGAACAGCTGGCTGTCTGGTGCAGTTATAACAACCTTGAGCTGAACACGCTCAAAACAGTGGAGATGATCGTGGACTTCAGGAGGAACAGCCCAGCACTCCCCCCACTCACCATCATGAACAGCACTGTGGAAGCAGTGGAGTCATTCAGGTTCCTGGGCACTATCATCTCTCAGGACCTGAAGTGGGACAATCACATTGACTCCATTGTGAAAAAGGCCCAGCAGAGACTGTATTTCCTTCGCCAGCTGAGGAAGTTCAACCTGCCACAGGAGCTGCTGATTCAGTTCTACTCAGCCGTCATCGAGTCTGTCCTATGCACTTCCATCACTGTCTGGTTTGGTTCAGCTACCAAATCAGACATCATGAGACTACAGCGGACAGTCCGGACTGCAGAGAGGATTATTGGTGCCCCCCTGCCAACCCTCCAGGACCTGTACTCTTCCAGAGTGAGGAAGAGAGCAGGTAAAATCATCACAGACTCCACTCACCCTGGACACCACCTGTTTGAACTGTTACCGTCAAGACGGAGACTCAGATCATTGGCCACAAGAACATCTCGGCACAGGAACAGTTTCTTCCCACAGGCCATTTCCCTCCTGAACAGTTAACATACCTCCCAAGGCATATGCCTTTAAGTGCAATACCCCCACTGTTTAGTGCAATATCTCCCAAACTCAGGTTATTTATATTTATATTTATTCATACTATTCAAAATACTGTATATATGTTCATAATCCGAAAATGTTTATTCTGACTAAACCCAACCGTGGCCTTATATTTTATATTTTATAGTATTTTCATATATATATATATATTTTTTTTTTTTATAATTTTATTTTTAGATTTTGTATTACTGTTTCTTGTTGTATTTGTATCTGTATATGTGCACTGGAAGCTTCAGTACCAAAGAAAATTCCTTGTGTGTGCAAGCACACTTGGCAATAAAGCTCTTTCTGATTCTGATTCTGATTCTGATTCATATGCAGCATTTGCGAGCTGTCCTCAAGTCGCTGGCAGGGGTGGGGCTCACGGCCAACCCAAAGAAGTGTGCAATTGGGCGCGTGGAAGTTAGGGATCTGGGCTTTCACTTGGGTCATGGGCAGGTGCGTCCCCAAATTGATAAGACAGCAGCAGTTGCAACCTGTCCGAGACCCAAGACCAAAAAGGAGGTGAGACAGTTCCTGGGGCTAGCAGGATATTACAGAAGGTTTGTACCTAATTATTCGGACCTTGCTAGCCCGCTGACTGATCTAACTAAAAAGGAAGCGCCAGACACCGTCCAGTGGACGGAGCAGTGCCAGCAGGCTTTCACCCAGATAAAGGCTGGCCTATGTGGCGGCCCGCTGTTACAGGCTCCTAACTTTGTTCTCCCTTTTTCTCTGCAGACTGATGCGTCGGACAGGGGGTTGGGCGCTGTCTTTTCCCAGGAGATGGAGGGTGAGGAACGGCCGGTGCTGTACATTAGTCGGAAGCTCTCAAAGAGAGAGACTATGTACAGCACCATTGAAAAGGAAGTGCTTGCCATCAAATGGGCCGTCCTCCCTCTCCGCTATTATCTCCTGGGGCGAGAGTTTACCCTCTGTTCGGACCACGCTCCCCTGCAGTGGCTCCACCGCATGAAAGATACCAACGCGCGGATCTCCCGTTGGCATCTAGCTTTACAACCCTTCAAGTTCAAGGTGATCCACAGGCCGGGTGCACAGTGGCCGACTTCCTCTCCCTGAGACGGGCGGTGGGGGTATGTGGCGAGGGGGGCGTGGTTCAGCGGAGACTGTAGCGGGAGAGAGAGGATGAGCCGAGCAGTGAGTAAGTGGGTCAAGTTCAAATGACAAACACCTGGTTATGATTGCAGTGATTGGCATGAGGAGACCACATATCAGCGGGCAATGCTAGTGCGAAAGAGAGACTGGAAGCTTGTGCACGCTGCCGTTTGTGACTGCTGAAGATTGAGAAGCTGTGAACCGTGGAAAGAGTGCTGCCTCATCGGTATCCTGAGAAGCTGTGAACAGCGGAAAGAGTTTTGTTCTACATGTGAATTGAGTATATGATTTTGAGTTAATTGTGAGAGCGCAAGGAAGCGCAGTGAAAAGAGCATCATTAATAAAGTGCACGAGCTCCAGCATTTGCCGACCCCCGAGTTTTCTTCCATCAACCACACACGAATCCTGAGGTATATCACAAGAATCAAGCCAAATCATTGGCTGATGGCGCGGGCGCCGCCTCGACGCACTTAAGTCGTCATATTATGTTGGCGCGCGCGCGCATCATCTGCTCCTCAGATTACTCTGCCGAAAAAGGAAGCTGGTCGGCAGCGCGAGGATCTTGGCAACCCTATGTTTGGAAACCGTTCTTAGAACAAAAATGTGTTAGCTGGGGAAAGTTATTTTGATTAAAGATTATGAGAACATCATTAAAAATATATTTGCATGGATAAATCATTTATAAGCAATATTCCATTAAAAAAACGTACCAATTTTGATTTCATGGTGACTTTTAAGACTATGATTCACATGCTAGCTATGTACGAACATGCTATCACGTCAGCTTTTGTGTAGACAATGTTTCTAGGCTTAATTAACAAACCCATATCAGTAATCCAGATCCAACTTTTCTAAACTTATCTGCGAATCATATAGCTAAATGGGTTTTTGACTGTATCCATTAGTGCCCATTACAAAAGATGCTAATTTACAATGTGGTACACAGCTTGATAGCTACTGATACCGTACGAAAGAGATTTCATTTTAAACCACACAGAGAAGTAGCCACAGCAAATATATCAGCACCCTGCTAATGAGCATGACAATCAAACCCATTTTCGAGCCTTCAGAATAAAGCAGGATTAGGGGAGTGTAGCATACCCGTGCACAAACCTGACGCACCTTACAGGCTATGACACAAACACACGCACACACAATGACAGGGGTGTTTACCTTTCTTTTTTCTTTAATTAAAGCATGCTGTAAGTGTGAAATGAACTCTCGCCTGCTCCGCGGCTGACGGCTCTGAGTGGGCGGCTCATTCAGTTTCCTTTTGTCTCTCGCGTAATTATCACCCGCTATAATGAGAGCGCAGCATGCGTCCACTAGCAGCAGGATGAAAGCGAAACTGTAGAAATAGTAAAGGACAGATGGAGAGAGAAGGAAAGAAGGAAGGAATGAAGAAGAGAAACATGGGGGGTGGAGGAAAAGAAGGGCAGGTTTATTAGCACCTTAAAGAAAGAAACCTGCATGCTGAGTCCCGTGATAATTCACCATTCTGCCACTCCCGAGGAAATGCAGAGAGCAGAGAAGACGAGAATAGGAAAGAAACAATATACAGGGTGATAGATGGCACAGTTTGGGGCGATAGTCTTATACACGCTGCAGGAGTCTAGATTGAGACAGAACGGCCCTTTAGACTTCTGTAATAATGTGTAGATTAATCCTGATTAGTTTGTCTTGCTCTCTGTTATCAAATCACTTCTTATCTTTGTCTGCATGAGCTACCAGCTGTCCCCTCCATGTGAAAGACAGATAACTTACATTCTCCTTATGAAAGAAATATATTTCACTCATAAGTTTTAAGCATTCGGAAAGTTATTCTAAGGGACACCAAATGTGTCAGGGTTGCTGCAGGTGCTGAAGACGAGGACACGGAATGGCGATATAAGTATTTATTTACAAACTTAATTTCCAAAAAAACAGACATGAACAAAGGAAAGGGAACTCCAGGACTTCAAAACATACAACCATACGTGGACGACGATCGACAAACACTGGGAGAAAACACAGGGCTTAAATACACATGAAATGATTGGATAATTAACAGAACACAGGTGATGAAACTGAACACAAACGAGGAGCGGGAAAACTTAACAGGACTAAACCAAAAACCACAAAGACAGGGGAAACCAAGATACAAAACAGAACTCAAACACATCAAAGCGTGACAGTACCTCCCCCCTCCCCGAAGGCGCGTCCTCGCGCCGTATAACATCCAAAGGGGTGGGAGGGTGGGCGCCCTGGAGGCTGACGAGGGCATGGTGCAGGTCCAGGAAGCCTCCAGGGCGGAGCAGGCTGTGGGCGTGGCCACGGCGGTGCAGGCTGTGGGCGTGGCCACGACGGTGCAGGCTGTGGGCGTGGCCACGACGGTGCAGGCTGTGGGCGTGGCCATGACGGTGCTGTGAGACTCTCGGGCGTCCAGGGCGGAGCTGTGAGACCCTCGGGCGTCCAGGGCGGAGCTGTGGGACCCTCGGGCGTCCAGGGCGGAGCTGTGGGACCCTCGGGCGTCCAGGGCGGAGCTGTGGGACCCTCGGGCGTCCAGGGCGGAGCTGTGGGACCCTCGGGCGTCCAGGGCGGAGCTGTGGGACCCTCGGGCGTCCAGGGTGGAGCTGTGGGACCCTCGGGCGTCCAAGGCTCTTCAGGTGGCCACGGCGGTGAAGACCCTTCAGGTGGCCGTGGTGGTGAAGACCCTTCAGGTGGCCATGGCGGTGTTACTTTTCCGGGCCTCCGTGGATCTTTGGCCGGCCTCCGTGGATCTTTGGCCGGCCACGGCGAAGGCGTATAGCCCCCCCCCAAAATTTTCTTGGGGAGAAGGACAGGTTCAGGAACGGGAACAGACTTGACATCAACGGGCGCTGGGTCAACGGGGTCTGGGTCAACGGGCTCTGGCGCTGGCTCTGGGTCAACGGGCTCTGGCTCTGGCTCTGGGTCAACGGGCTCTGGGTCAACGGGCTCTGGCTCTGGGTCAACGGGCTCTGGCTCTGGCTCTGGGTCAACGGGCTCTGGCTCTGGCTCTGGGTCAACGGGCTCTGGGTCAACGGGCTCTGGGTCAACGGGCTCTGGCGCTGGGTCAACGGGCTCTGGGTCAACGGGCTCTGGCTCTGGTGCTGGGTCAACGGGCTCTGGCTCTGGCTCTGGGTCAACGGGCTCTGGCTCTGGCGCTGGGTCAACGGGCTCTGGCTCTGGCGCTGGGTCAACGGGGCTGGACGGGACCAGCGGCGAAGGCTTGACTGGGCTGGACGGGACCAGCGGTGAAGGCTTGACTGGACTGGACGGGACCAGCGGTGAAGGCTTGATTGGGCTGGATGGGACCAGCGGTGAAGGCTTGACTAGGCTGGACGGGACCAGCTGTGAAGGCTCTGGGGGAAGAAGCTCAGGTAGGTCGTCAAAAGGGTCGGGCTCTGACGGGCATGCCATGGCCTCAGGCTTTGGCGGGCATGCGATGGGCTCAGGCCATACTGGACTCGGGACCACCAGAACTCGATCACTTCCCCTTCTACGACCTCCACGGGTCCCGCGAAATACGGCCATCCGGGTTCCCATGAAGGCCTGCTTCCAGCCTTCCATCTTTTGTTGTTTGGTCGATCGTTCTGTCAGGGTTGCTGCAGGTGCTGAAGACGAGGACACGGAATGGCGATATAAGTATTTATTTACAAACTTAATTTCCAAAAAAACAGACATGAACAAAGGAAAGGGAACTCCAGGACTTCAAAACATACAACCATACGTGGACGACGATCGACAAACACTGGGAGAAAACACAGGGCTTAAATACACATGAAATGATTGGATAATTAACAGAACACAGGTGATGAAACTGAACACAAACGAGGAGCGGGAAAACTTAACAGGACTAAACCAAAAACCACAAAGACAGGGGAAACCAAGATACAAAACAGAACTCAAACACATCAAAGCGTGACAAAATGAAGGTTCACTATTAAAACAAAAGATTCCTAAAGGGTGTTTTTGCAGCATTGCCTTTAAAAACCATTTAGTTTCCCAAAGAAACTTTTTAATGGAGCCGTTCTTAAAAAACACTTTCTTTCTTACTGTGAACTTTTTTAATAATCTAAAGAACTTCTTTTCCACTATAAGGCCTTTTTTTACGCAGCTGGCGTATTTTTCGAATTGTTTTCAATGGGAGCACCGCGTTTTTTAAACGCCATGAGCATAACGAGAGTTGAAAAATGTTCAACTTTGGGTAAAACGCAGCACTCATCACTGTCACTTTTTACCCAGCCGTCCAATCACAGTGGAGGAGGGGCGGGGCTAATACCACACCGACCAACTGTCACATTATTCTTTCTATACAACGACGTCAACCAGCAGAGCTAACCGAACAAAATGGATGAAACAAATTATCTGCGAAATCAGTTACAAGTAAACTGGGTAACACTTCATAATAACTGCACGTTATTAATCATTAAGTAAGCATGAGTAAACAGTTAATTCATCATTTATAAAGCATTAATATACATTAATAAGCAGTTTGTGAATACAGCTATAAATGTTTTTTTCTTGATTTATAATCTATAATGTGTTTAATAATTGTATTTTCATACTTTATTAATGATTAATTAATTTCTAAATGAAGTATAGCATTATTTACAAACCAGATATTTAAGGGTTGTCAGTGGTTCATAAGATCACTTAGAAAGTGTGAGTAAATATAGTAAACTCAGGTATAGTTATAAAGCATTCAGTAGTGGTCAGTTAACTATATTTGTGAGCTCATCTAAAGTGAGGACTATTCATGCCTTTGAAGCATTTATAAAGGAGATTTACAGACTCAGTTATCTTCTAAACAGAAAAATGAAACAAACACAAAACAGTGATACAGAACATAGAAATATTTAACAGCCTTTAAATCTCCTTAATAAATGTTTTACAAGGCATGAATAGTCCTCACTTTAGATGAGCTCACAAATATAGTAACTGACCACTACTAAATGCTTTATAACTACCCGAATTAACCCTGAATTACAGTATAAATACATGTTAATAAAGCATTTATTAACACACTAAGTAACCATTACTATATGTTTGAATAATAAGATGTATGAATGTACATTTAAATAGTTTATTAATCATTTACTTACACTTTCTAAGTAATCTTATGAACCACTGACACCTCTTAAATAACTGGTTTATAAATAATGCAATACTTCATTTAGAAATGATAGATTGATCATTAATAAAGTATGAAAATACAATTATTAAACACATTATAGATATGCCTATAAATCAAGAATAAAGCATTTATAGCTGTATTTATAAACTGTTTATTAATGTCTATTAAAATGCTTTAAAAATGATGAATTAACTGTTTAATAATGCTTAACTAATGATTAATAGTGTGCAGTGTTTATAAAGTGTTACCAGTAAACTGTGCTGCGGATATTCTGTATCATAGCAACGAATCGTCTCAACTGAAAAAACGCTGCGCTGCCAAAACGCTCTGAAGCGCCACAGCTAGCCATTTTCAGCAGAGCATCTAGCGTTTTCCGCCGACTAAAACGCTTTGGTTGACACACGGCCTAAAGAAGAACCTTTTGTGGAATGAAAAGATTCTATGGATGTTTAAGGTCATGTTAACCATCAATGCCAATAAATAACTTTTATTTTTAAGAGTGTTGATCAACATAATGTTTTGAAATACATCTTGCAGAAGATGTCAAAGTTCTGCTGATGATTCTACCACATGTATGGACCATCTGATATTGCACACAAAAATGGCAAGAGCTTCCTTAATCTAAGTCATCGTAACAAGCTGTAACAACGAATGCTTCCGAGAAATATAGAGTTGCTGGATTTGCTAAAGTTTGTGAGATTTGCGGCATCAAATCTGTGTATGATTTCCTATAGTTTTGTTTCGAAACACATTGTTGCAACTATGTAAAGATATCCTGGATTAAACCAGTAATCCACAAGGCTTCCAGAGTTATATCCCATTATCTCACGAACCAGACATTTAACCATTTGAACAAAGTCTGGCACATATTGTAAGTTATTCTGCAACAAACTTTGTTCCCCTCCATCCAGAAGAAATAAACACTGAATATTTCAGTGAGTCGCACAAAGCGGAATATGCATATCTCAAAGGATTTGTTGGCAAACATTAAAACAAAAGCTAGCCATATGTGCTTCTTACAAAACTTTTTTTTTAATCATGATGCCTTGAACCTTGAATAAAAATGCAATTCAACAATTCTTTTCTCAGAAGTCTTCTAACATCTAATCAACATTCAAACCCATATCATTGGTCAAATCATTCACACAGTAACCTGTCACGAAAAGTTCAGGCTTCATGGATTCACGTCTGGATCTGATTAGAACAAAAATGCTTAACTGGTTTGTGATTTTAAAAAAGCACCTCATACACATACAGCATTTTTCAATGATATGTAGTGAGTCAGAACTTTGGGCCCTGCTTTGAGTGTATGGCTGCGTTTACACTTGGCATTAACATGCGACCTGTATCTGGATGTTTTCCACATACACATAGGAAAGTAAAGTGAATGAGTGAAAGCAATTGGGACATTGTTTAATTTGTACCATCTTTACTCTTAATCTGGTGTCGTGACTCGTGCCACAGACCTAATTTAAATATTATGCAGAAAACCGATCGGTTATCCAGATACAGAGGCTGCTTAATGTGAACAAATGTAAACGCACCATGTCCTGATTGGCTAATGATCCGATCTGCTTGAATGAATTACGGTGTTCGCATGTTAATGCCAAGTGTAAACGCAGCCTATGTGAGCATTGTTGAACCTTTAAATGTGGCCCCTTGGTAATATAATGCTAACAAATTATTTCTATAATTTAACAACACACTGGCATGTTCACGGTTTATGAATGACATGCAGGTAAATAAATAGTATAACAAAATATTTAATCTTTTTAAGGCCCATTCACTCAGGAACGATAACTGTTTGTCATCTGCCACTTTAAATGCTTTAAAGAAGGATGGATTATGATAGGCTGTCAATGTTTTTATCATTCATGAGTTGGAAAAATCGTTCTGAATGTGATTCCAACTGTATCATTTCTCTGTGCAGTTATCGGTTGTGGTTGTGGTGACTATTCTTCGAAATGTGGATTTTTTTTAACTATATCTTTATTATTAGTATTATAGTTATCATCCTTGATGTGCACAGGCTTTTAATGTGTGTTTTATTTTTTTTGCTAGCCAAACTAGCAGTGAAAGTCAGTCTGGGACGGCTGTGTTATCTCTCACACATATGGTCACCTCAGGGACATTGTGGTTTTCCACAGACCAAGCGTGCACAACAGGCACAGAGTTTAGTCCACACCTCAGTGCTATCTGTCAGATAAAACGAATCGGTTACCTAACGTAACCTCGGTTCTCTCTAGATGAGGGAACGAGTATTGCGTAAGCTAGCTTACGCTACGGAAAGATTCCATCTTTCTGAGAAATTGAAGCCAAAAATTATCCTATAATTTTGTATCCATTGTCAACGCAGTTCAGCTGCAGCAGACCATGAGAGGGCTAGCTAGCCGCTCATTGGTTCGCTCACGGAGAACTGCTTAAGCCTATGAGGGAGCGCGGATGAACCCGCGACCAATGAGAGTCTGACTTGCTCTCATTACGTCACCGCCCGCCGAAACAGGCGTGAACGAGACTATAAATACCCCGAAATAGGCTGAATAATCTGTTTTTTTCAATACTGAAGCGAAAATCGCCAGTAGCACAAGCACGGCCAGGAACGCAATACTCGTTCCCTCATCTAGAGAGAACCGAGGTTACGTTAGGTAACCGATTCGTTCTCTTACGAGAGGTTCTCTCGTATTGCGTAAGCTAGCTTACGCTACGGGAACCCCTGGTCAACGCCGTGCGTGCTAAGCATCCACTATTAGTCCCGCGGGGCACCCCGGGGAACTCCGTAAGTGGGAATGAATATATGTACCTGTGACAAACGGCCAGCGGAGCGGGCCGGTGATTGTGTAGTACATAAGCACATTAAAGAGAGGGACAGAGCGAACTCGGTCTGTGTAATTAACCTCCTATAGTGCAGCTCAACCAGAAGAGCTGAAACATACTAGACTGCTAGTAGTTTAGCCTGCAAGGCGGGTACTTCCAGATTGTAAAATCTGACAAAGGTGGAGGGGGAAGCCCATCCCGCTGCCACGCAAATGTCGTGAATGGAAATTCCGCTGGACCATGCCCACGATGAGGCCATGCCTCTAGTGGAATGAGCCCTGATGCCCAGAGGGCATGGCAGGTCTTTTGATGCGTATGCTGCTGCAATGGCATCAACAATCCATCTGGATAAGGACTGTTACGAGGCGGCCAACCCTTTGGTGCGCCCGCCGAACGAAACAAAAAGCTGCTCGGATCGTCTGACCGGAGCAGTGCGAGTAACATATAATCTCAGGGCCCTGACCGGACATAGGAGATTAGAATCTGATTCGCTATCGGAAGCAGGCAGAGCCGATAGGGATATAACTTGTGCCCTGAACGGGGTGCCAATCGCTTTGGGAACATAGCCATGCCTAGGTTTGAGAACGACTAAGGAGTCATTAGGTCCAAACTCAAGACAGGACGCGCTGGTAGACAGCGCGTGCAGGTCTCCCACCCGTTTTACTGACGCGAGCGCGAGTAGAAAAACGGTCTTTAGCGACAGGTACTTTAGGTCCACGGTGCTTAACGGTTCGAATGGGGGAGCTTTCATAGCATCAAGAACTATGGAAAGGTCCCAAATCGGCACCGAAGGGGGGCGAGGGGGGTTCATCCTTCTAGCTCCCCTGAGGAAGCGGACTACCAGCCCGTCTTTGCCCAGTGACTGGCCGCGCCGGGGTTCAGCAAACGCCGCGACGGCTGCCACATATACCTTAAGAGTGGACGGGGATCTGCCCTTGTCCAGCATCTCTTGGAGAAAATTTAGCAAGGAGGGAACCTCGCATAACCGTGGGTCCAGACCCTTTTCGGTGCACCACTTTGAGAACACAGACCATTTTGACGCATAGAGCCTTCTGGTAGAAGCCGCTCTAGCCTGTATGATCGTGTTTAACACTCCCTCTGGCAAAGCAACGGGTAGTTGTTGATCACCCACGCGTGTAGCGCCCAGCGCTCTGGGTGGGGATGCCAGATCGAGCCGCGAGCTTGGGAGAGGAGATCTGCTCTGACTGGAATGGGCCACGGCGCTGTCTGTGACAGCTGCGTGAGCTCCGGAAACCAAGTCTGACCCTCCCAGTGTGGGGCTATGAGGAGCACCGAGTGCTGCGCTTCTCTGATTCTCTGAAGCACCTGTGGTAGCAGAGAGACCGGAGGGAAAGCATAAAGCGGGCGGCTGGGCCAGGTTTGGGCTAGCGCGTCCTCGCTCCTTGAGAAAAATATTGGGCAGTGGGTGTTCTCCGCCGAGGCGAAGATGTCCACCTCTGCTCTGCCGAATAGACGCCACAGTTTCTGGACTGTAAGAGGATGCAGGGACCATTCCCCGGGGGGAATGGGGTTCCTGGACAGGCTGTCTGGACCGTCGTTCAGCTGTCCCGGCACGTGCGTCGCTCTGAGCGAGAGCAGGTGACACTGAGACCAAACTAGGATGCGTTCTGTCAGCTGGAAAAGATTCCTGGATCTGACTCCGCCCTGACGGTTTAGATAGGAGACCATGGCCATATTGTCCGAACGGATCAGCACGTGATGGCCCTGAATGCACGGGAGAAACCGCCTGAGCGCGTTCTCGACCGCCATCATCTCCAAACAGTTTATGTGTAGGAGGCTCTCTTGAGCTGACCAGGGGCCGAAGGCCGGTGAGCCCTCGCAGACCGCCCCCCACCCCGTGTTGGAGGCGTCTGTCGAGATGACTTTTCGGCATGGAACTGTCCCCATGGAAACGCCGCGCTGAAACCATTCTGCCACTGACCATGGCTGCAGAGCTGTAATACAGGTCTGCGTTACCCTTATCAGCTGGTGGCCCGAGGTCCACGCTCGGTGAGACACACGGCTCTTCAACCAGAGCTGAAGCGGGCGCATGCGCAGTAACCCCAGCTGGAGTACCGCGGAGGCTGAGGCCATACAACCCAATGCTCTCTGAAAAGTTTTCAAAGGCGTGAGTCTGTTCATCTGAAAAGATGCGGCGAGACGCTGCACACGGTGCGCGCGCTGCGTCGACAGACGCGCCGTCATCGTGACCGAGTCCAGCTCTATACCCAAGAAGGAGATAGTCTGACTGGGTTGTAGTACGCTCTTTGTCCAGTTGACAGAGAGGCCCAAAGCTTTCAGATGGTCGAGGAGAACTGTACGATGAGACAGTAACTCTTTCTGAGACTGTGCCAGAATCAGCCAGTCGTCCAAGTAGTTCAGTATTCGCAGCCCCTGACTCCGCAGGGGGGCGAGCGTGGTATCCATGCACTTCGTGAACGTACGGGGTGCCAAGGATAGGCCGAACGGTAGGACGGTGTATTGATAAACCTGGCCTTCGAAGGCGAAACGTAAGAATGGCCTGTGAAGGGGATTTATCTGGATCTGGAAGTATGCATCCTTCAGATCTAGTGATATGAGCCAGTCCCCCTGGCGCACATGCGCGAGGAGTTTTCTGATAGTGAGCATTTTGAACGGTCTCTTTATGAGAGCTTTGTTCAGAGATCTGAGGTCTAATATTGGTCTGAGACCGCTGTCTTTCTTGGGGACAAGAAAATAACGGCCGTAGAACCCCGACTCGCTCATAGCCAGAGGCACCCTCTCTATAGCCTTCTTGCACAACAGACTTGCTATCTCTGAACGGAGCAGTGACACTGCTTCTGGGTTCACAGTAGTTTCTAGCCGCGCTCGGAAGCGAGGAGGGCGGCGACGAAACTGTAAGCGATAGCCTAGCTTTATTGTGTTTAACACCCACTGGGAGATTCCCGGAATAGCTTCCCACGCTTTGAAGCGTGACGCTAGGGGGTGAATGGCTACATGGTCCCCATTGCCGCACTTCGCGGGCTGCGTGAGCGCGCTGATAGTGCTTATAACAGCGGGACTAACACTTGGAGAGGAGCTTAAGGGCCCTGTAACAGAGTGAACAGAGGTGGGACGCGCACACGGGCTTGTGGGCGCGCTTATGCACTCTGAGACTCGAGCGGGCTTGGCCCGTTTATGAGAGTGGACTCTGTGTGAGACAGGGGAACTGAAGTGCTTTTGTGCATGAGTGAACACAGTGTTGCGGGCACATTTCGTACACAAGAGGCTTTTATGCTCTTTTTGAGATTTCTCTGGGTCGCCGTAAAAACGGCGTTTGTGCTCATGCAAGCGGGAAGGGAGACCGGCTTGGTTATGGCAGAAAACACTGCTGTAGTAACCGCCTGGGCGGGGACTAACAGAGGGCAAATCTTTGACGGCGGTCCGGCCGCAGCGGGAGAGCGCTGTCTTTTTCTTCTCAGCTGTGCTAGGCAGACTTTGGTTGCTCAGGTTTCAGCGTGATTCTAGGCTGAGGCCCCCGAGGAGGCGGCGGCCTGTGACGGCTGTCAGAGCGGGAACGCGGGCGGCCGCCCTGGCGTCGCTGAGCAGTCTGGTTGTGCTGAGCTGTGCGCTGGGGTGGGGCTCGTGCAGGAGGCTGATCACGTGGGCGGCCTGCAGAGGAGCTAGCGCGACGAGGCAGGAAGAGGTTCATGGCCTGCGAAGCTTTCTGTACTTCGGAGAAGCGGTCGACGATACCCGTGACAGCAGATCCGAAGAGGCCGGCTGGAGAGAGCGGGGCGTTGAGAAAGGCGGCGCGCTCGGAATCTCCCATGTCGGCGAGAGTGAGCCATAGGTGTCTCTCAGACACGCAGATGGCGGCCATGCATTTCCCCAGGGCTAGAGCAGCAGACTTTGTGGCGCGAAGGGCAAGGTCCGTGGCGCTCCTCAAATCCGCGACAGAAGGGTGGTTCTTTCCGGTCTCATCCCACTCACGCAGCAAATCGCCTTGCAGGATTTGCAGCACGGACATCGAGTGGAGTGCAGACGCCGCCTGGCCGGCGGCTGAATATGCGCGGCCGTGAAAACTTGAAGTCGCTCTGCAGGCTTTTGAGGGAAGCACAGGTGATGAGCGCCATCTAGCAGAGGGCGGGCATAAGTGTGCGGCGACCAAGTGTTCAACAGGCGGGATGGTGAGGTAGCCCTTCTCTGCGGCTCCGTCCACAACGCGGAGCGGGGTGGAAGAATCAGAGCTAGACCTGGCAGAGAGCGGGGCATTCCAGGACTTTGAGAGCTCAGCGTGCAGCTCGGGCAGGAAGGGCGCAGCCCGTTTGGCAGCGGGAGTCGAGCGCTGGCGGAAATAGCTGCCGTCCATGCGGTTGATGGTCTGCTCGGGGGGAGGAGACCACTCGAGACCAAGGCGCTCGACGGCCTGTGTGAGGAGGCGCATTAGTTCCTCTTCAATGCCAGCGCGAGTCCTGGAAGATTCACGGTTCGAGGAGACCTGAGAACCGGACCAATCCTCACTGTCGGAAGCGAGAAGCGAACATGAGTCCTTGATGTCCGCGGCGTCATCGGAGGCAACAGAGCGGCCACTCGGCGGCAACTGTTCGTCCGGAAGCGGCGGAGAAGGAGAGCGGGAGGCTACAGGCTCCGGCGGAATGAACGCTTCTTGCTGGGGCTCCGGCGGCCTCTGAGCGCGGCGTTTCTTCTTCCGCGGCGCAGACAGAGGTGGCTTGGGAGCGCTTTTAGCGGCCAACAGTCGAGCCCGCAGGGTCAACATAGGCATTGTATCGCAGAAGTCGCAGCCGCCATCGGCGAGGGCGACTTCAGCGTGCTCCGGTCCGAGGCAGAGGGCGCAGATGACGTGGCGGTCTCCAGCCTCGAGGGAAGCGCGGCAGGAGCCGCAGGAATTCCGAGACATCTTTAAAAAGACGCTCGCTCTTTTAGATACAAATAGGAAAACTCTGAGTAAAGGATACACTCCGTCGGATGGCGCTAGCTCACAGGACGGCTGAAGGTGGCGAAGACGGCCGGCTTCCTCAGTCTCCCAAACGCTCGCTAGAAGGTGCCTTTTCGACGACGGCGGCTTCTCTCTCAGGATCAGCAGATGCAGGTGCGTCGCTGAAGGATGAAAAAATCAGATTATTCAGCCTATTTCGGGGTATTTATAGTCTCGTTCACGCCCGTTTCGGCGGGCGGTGACATAATGAGAGCAAGTCAGACTCTCATTGGTCGCGGGTTCATTCGCGCTCCCTCATAGGCTTAAGCAGTTCTCCGTGAGCGAACCAATGAGCGGCTAGCTAGCCCTCTCATGGTCTGCTGCAGCTGAACTGCGTTGACAATGGATACAAAATTATAGGATAATTTTTGGCTTCAATTTCTCAGAAAGATGGAATCTTTCCGTAGCGTAAGCTAGCTTACGCAATACGAGAGAACCTCTCGTAAGAGAACAACTGAAATCATCTGAAGGGCCGGCAGAGACCACACACAGATGCTTCTGTCTCTGCATTAAACCATTTCAATCAAACCAACTCAAGCACAACAACTGCTAGTACTGTTGAATATAGAAGAACACGGGCAGATCACAGCTGCAGTATTAAAGGGACCGTTCACCCAAAAATAACAATTCTGTCATCATTTACTCCAAAACTGGATGATTCTTTTTAGAATAAAAAATTAATACAAAACTAGAAATTAGAAATTCTGAACAGACTGAAATGTCTGTTGTTATTCACAAAAAAAAGATCCAACCCAAAATGATTCTCCTAACGCCGGTTTCACACTGCACGCGTTAGCAGAGCGTTAGCAGAGCGTAAGCAGCGCATGAGCAGTGCGTACGGTGAGCGGAAGCAGGACACGCGCGTTTTGCTTTCATACTGGCGGCGTGTTTACAAAGTACTCTATAAGGGGTAAGTTGGCATTGCTTTATTTCGTTTTCAAATACATTTAAGAGAAAAGACTTGTCAAGAAGCTTATTTTATTAATTAATAGGCTATATTATATAACTTTTGGTTCATCTTTGTTTTTGTTGACTTTGTTTTCTTTTTAAATTGATGAAGGTCATTTGATTGACTGTTTAAAACACAATAGATATCATCAATGCGCTTTTGGGTAAAACTGCTGTGTATTTTGGCCATGATCAATGCATTGTAACTTTAATTCAGCGTAAGCCGCGTGGCAAAAATAGACAGGACGCCGAAATGATCACGGCACTGCTGCTCCTGCTGCGCGCTGCCGAGCCGCCTCTGCGTGCGGTGTGAATGCTCTAATCTGTTAACATAGGCGCCGGAAAAAATACGCGCTGCTTACGTGCCACTTACGCGTGCAGTGTGAAACCGGCGTAACTTCTTCCATGAAGTCTTACGAGCATGCAAACCATATGACTTCAAAAGACCTACAAGCTGTATTGATCACTTTTATGACCCTTTTGCAAAAATAGCATGCAATACATTATTCAAAAATGATCCTTTTGTGTTCCACAGAAGAAAGTCTTGCAGGTTTGTAATGACATGAAGATGAACGGAGAGTCTAGGCCTGCCGGGGAAAAACAGCTCATATAATGATATCTGGTTAACACACTCGAACTATGGCAACAGTTGAGCTGATCAACCGGCCACAACAGCTTTTACCAGATAATGATCTAATGAACTTCTAACACCCACAAGCACCCAAATATTTGTTAATAATCTGATGGCTCAATCGGATTGAAAAGACTACATGTAAATGCCTCAATCGATCTGACTGAGCTTCATCAAAAATATATATTTTCATCAGTTTGGACGACTGATGTAATGACGACTGATCATGACTGATGAAGTTCAGTGCATGTAAACATAATAATTAATAATGTGATGAACTTTTTACCCACTAAGTTTTTTTTATTTTTATTGAACATTAATATACAAAACACAATTTACAAAATCTCTCGTTGGGAGACTCATGTTGTGAGGGTTTTTCAAGAACGAACCCAATTGCAGACAGTTTGCAAATACACACAAGGTTTATTGACAAATGGAAAACAAAACCCCACGAGGGGGGAAAAACAGCACAGGCAAAGAAAAAGACTAACAACACTAGACTAAGACTTAGACATGAAACTTCAGACATGAAACTTCAGAACAAAACTAGACTAGAAAAACTTCTCTATAGACAGGACTCGAGACAAGGTACTTACAGGAACAAAATAACCATGTAAGTAAACGCAATGAACCAGCACAGGACAGCAAACACGAGGAGCTTAAATAGGGAGACTAATGGTAAAACAACAGGTGACACAGGTAAAGCAATAATGACAAAACGAGGATAACAAGGGGGCGGGGCAAGAGAACGAGACAACACAAGCACACAGCCCAAACAAGAGGCCATGTGCTTGTACATGAAACATGGGTCTGTCATGATCCTGCCTCAAGACAACAGAAAAAAACAAGGACGAGAGGGCAGAATCATGACAGAAGCCCCTCCATAAGGAGCGGCTACCAGACGCTCCCAAGGAAAACATCAAACACGAGACATGACAGATTGAGAGACAGACAAACCAACAAAACATGACAAATAAAAGCAACGGCATACAAGAATACATAACAACAGGGTTGGGGTGCATCAATAAAAATAACAAACAAGGGAGGGGAGGTGGAGGGACAACAGAGTCCAAAGCGGGTGATCCAGGATGGATAGGTGGCGTAGGAGTCTTAGGTTTACGGGGAGCGGACTGAGGGCGAGGAATCCGGGCAGGTTTGGCCGGGGGACACGTGGAGAAACCTTGGGGAAACCAGACTGGAACGGGGCAGGTGGCGGTACAGGACAAAAAACAGAGTGAGAAGTAGGTGACTGGGGAACGGAGGTGGGCAACTCTGCGGCTGGCTGCGGTGCAGGAAAGGGGTCAGGGTTCTCAGTGACGGGGTCAGTAACAGTGCGGACTAGACCGGACTCAGAAGTGGCACTCCCCATATCCGAGTCTGTGTCAGTGTCGTCGTCAGCAGACTCTGGAACCGAGCTGACGGAAACAGATCCAGAAACGACGCTGTCAGAAACAGGCTCGGGTACCGCACTGGCAGAGACTGGGTCGGAGGCAGCGCTGGCTGAAGCAGCGCCCTCAGCAGCAGGTTCAGGGACCGTTGCGGGCTCAAGGGAAGGAAGAGACGGGGAACGGGAAGACCCCTTCTTTCTCCTCTTTCTCCTGGAGCGAGAAGCAGAGGCCATGAGTGGACTTGTGCTCAGTTGGGGAACCACTGCAGGATCCGTGACAGGCGGAAGAGGAGCAGTTCTCTCAGGCTGGGTTGACTCTGTAGCTGATGCCTCAGACGGGGACTCCCATGAGGTCCGCCTCCCACGTTTTCCCCGAAGGCTGAAGGAGGTGGATGGATTCTTAGGAGTCGTGGAAGTGTCAGCCGAGCTCCCAAACGTCGCGACGCCTATCCAGCGACCCTCAGGGATAACCGGCAGCCGAGCAGAAGGTGAAGACCTCATGGAGGAGTCCTGCAGCTCCTCCCGACACAAGCGGTCTGCCACCTCCCGAAACGGACGACGGATCAGCCCCTCCCGTTCCGACAAAGGAGGAGGGCCATTGAGACCCGCGATGTAGTACGAGTTGAGGAGGATTTCTGGCAGGAACCTCCTCCTCTCTTCCACGGCCTGTGTGTACTCACCCAGAGATCTCTCTCCCTGGGGAGAAAACGGTGCCTTGCCGCTCCTCATGTCGCTGGCAGTCGTCAGCCACCACTGCTCAAGGGAATCGGGTTGTCGTTTGGCAGGGTAAGACGAACTGTCTGCTGGGTTCTTTTCTGGCTGGTTCATTCTGTGAGGGTTTTTCAAGAACGAACCCAATTGCAGACAGTTTGCAAATACACACAAGGTTTATTGACAAATGGAAAACAAAACCCCACGAGGGGGGAAAAACAGCACAGGCAAAGAAAAAGACTAACAACACTAGACTAAGACTTAGACATGAAACTTCAGAACAAAACTAGACTAGAAAAACTTCTCTATAGACAGGACTCGAGACAAGGTACTTACAGGAACAAAATAACCATGTAAGTAAACGCAATGAACCAGCACAGGACAGCAAACACGAGGAGCTTAAATAGGGAGACTAATGGTAAAACAACAGGTGACACAGGTAAAGCAATAATGACAAAACGAGGATAACAAGGGGGCGGGGCAAGAGAACGAGACAACACAAGCACACAGCCCAAACAAGAGGCCATGTGCTTGTACATGAAACATGGGTCTGTCATGATCCTGCCTCAAGACAACAGAAAAAAACAAGGACGAGAGGGCAGAATCATGACACATGTGCAGAAAATAAAATACAATATAAAACAATAAATAAAATAAAATAAATTAAGCAATTTAAGCAAAGACATGTCAAAGTTCTTAGTAATATATTCTTAAAATAAAGTTCCATGGAAGCTTTTCAAATTATAATGACAAATATTTAGAGACATCTTTTTACCCACTAAGTGATGTTTTGCCCATGCAGAATTCACTGCCACAATGCACAATGCTAAAGATGTTTTGTTTGTTAATGCATTGCTATGTGGTTGTTTGACACAATCAAGAGTCCCCAGATTCAACTTCCATATGATTGGAGAAAATGCTGCATTATGGTTGGATATCAAAGCCACAGCACTGCTTTCACTGCATCATGTTTCATTAAATTACACTTTAAGTCCAGCAACTTAAAGAAATAAGTTTAGGGCAAGAACCATTATTTTCACTGGTCCATCTCGAGATTTTGGGGTTATTTGCTTCTATAACATGTCTGCTTTCAGGGTAGTGGAAATAAAACATCCAAAATACACATTTAAGTGTTTATTTTATTGCACTTTATCTATTTCCATCTGAGGATTTCAACAACAATACATATCT
Organism: Chrosomus eos; assembly: GCA_036326025.1. Lineage (NCBI taxonomy): Eukaryota > Metazoa > Chordata > Actinopteri > Cypriniformes > Leuciscidae > Chrosomus > Chrosomus eos. Next base: position 35,538,244 of record CM070832.1, read on the forward strand.
TTAAAAGCCATTTTCTCAAAATGAGTGTTTCTCATCCAGACATCTCCACTTCAGAAGCTCTTACATACATAGATTTTATTCCTAAGAAACATGGTTATTTTGTATTAATGGAGTGAAAAAATAGATATTCAAAAAGAAAATCTCTAAAAACCTTTAACAACAAAATGAAAAAATTATTTTGAACCTGGATTTATCCAATGTTCAGATTTCTGTTTTTGAAATGTATGCAAATGAATGCATATTTAATTAGACATTATAACATGAATGGTCAGTTTTGGATTAGTTTCGTTGTGTTTTGGTTCTGTTTTCCCTGTTCTGGGTTGTGTTTCTCGTACAACGATGTAACTCGCTGCTTAACTATAGTATGATAGTTGAAGAAATCAACTAGCTCAACTAGTCAAGACTGTTTCCCGAAACCAAATTGTTGCAAATTGGTCATTGAACAACGTTGGTTAAAGATGTCACGCAGGTGTAGAAGTAATAACGTATTTTAATGAAACTGTTTGAGATCGAATCAATGCTAGATGTTTTGCTATAAATTACAGACATGATATCTGAGGACTATTCCTCATTTTTCTCAGTTTATTTTGCTTTTTTCCAGATTTATTCATAGGCTCGTTCTTAATTACGAAAACGGGGCTTTAAACCTCCTGACAAACTAAAAGACATAAATGACATTTGTATGTATTCTGAATAAAAGATACAGATTGTACTGAATGTCAGCTTGCTTATTTTGTTCAAGATAAGGATTTATTGAGTCCACATGTTATGGAAAGAAACTCTGCTTCTAACACAGATCGAGAGCTGTCGCTCTAAACACAACTTTGCGATGATGTTTGCGAATGTTCATTGGAACGATGGTTTCAGGAAACACAGACTCGTTGAACTGCTGATAACGACAGAAATTGTGAACATAGTTGGCTAACAATGCTTTCGGGAAACACACCCTGGTTTGCATCTGTTCCCTAGTTAGATTTCTTGGTTGTTAATTAGTTCTGTTCATTTGATTACTCTCGCTTATATTTAAGCTTTCAGTTTCATTGACCGTTTTGTTTAAGTGAAGCGTGGTTATTTCCTGATCTTTTTCCCTCTGATTCTCCTATGTGTTCCTAGTGTAATTTACTATTTAAGACTCCTTTTGTCTTAAAGGATTAGTTCACTTTTAAAAAAAACTTTTGCTGATAATTTACTCACCCCCATGTCATCCAAGATGTCCATGTCTTTCTTTCTTCAGTCGAAAAGAAATGAAGGTTTTTGATGAAAACATGATTTTTCTCCATATAATGGACTTCAATGGGACCCAAACGGTTCAAGGTCCAAATGACAGTTTCAGTGCAGCTTCAAATGACTTTAAACGACACCAGACGATGAATAAGGGTCTTATCTAGCCAAACCACCGCTCATTTCAAAAATAAATAAAAAAGTTTAAGTTTTATAAGCACAAATGCTCGCCTTGCTCTGTTCTGTGATGCGCGTTTGCGACGTTCGTTCGTGACCTTTTCAACGTAATTGCGTTTTACGTGACGTCACATGAACGCGCATCACAGAACAGAGCAAGGTGAGCATTTGTGCTTATAAAACTTAAACTTTTTTATTTATTTTTGAAATGAGCGATGGTTTGGCTAGATAAGACCCTTATTCATCGTCTGGTGTCGTTTAAAGCCCTTTGAAGCTGCACTGAAACTGTCATTTGGACCTTGAACCGTTTGGGTCCCATTGAACTCCATTATAAGGAGAAAAATCCTGGAATGTTTTCATCAAAAACCTTCATTTCTTTTCGACTGAAGAAAGAAAGACATCTTGGATGACATGGGGGTGAGTAAATTATCAGCAAAAGTTTTTTTTTTAAAGTGAACTAATCCTTTAATGTACTGTGATTATACTGGGGAAATATGGTAAGCTTCTGTTAGTTAAAACAGACAAAGACACACTGACAAAGTCACCTGAACCCGGATCATATGTTTCCCCTGGGTTGACATTCAATAGAAATCAAAGATATGCTCAATGTGGAATCAGCTATGAATACGAGTATTGCCTTTTAAGCTTACGTGATTGAGTACAGTGTCATGAAAGTTTCTGGGTGATGTGTTATTTGACTGAAACTTTCCGCTGATGTCCCAAAGCCATTTCCAGAGCTGCTGCACATTTGCTACTGATGTGAAAACATAAAGCGAGACAGTACTGTACATGTCAAAGATCTGAAAAATTATTCCATTAAGCCCTTCGCTTCAAAGTGCGTGGTTGGGAGAGGAATACGAATGGCTTTCACCCACAAACATTCAATGAATATTTCATGATTTCCTGTTTATTATGTGGAATTAACACAATGACTCTGGTGGTTTTGGGTTGCTTGTGTGCAGCCTACATTATAGCCTGCACTCATTTCACATACTAGCGGATCTCCTATTAAAATTCATATGAATCCTATTTAGTTAGCTTAGCTATAAGCTCATTTACCCGATAGAACCCGTCATAAAACTGGAGTCTTATTAATCCACGGCAAAGCGATGCCAATTGCTAAACGTGTGTATGGAAATGTCTACAATATGCAGATACATTCTCAGGGATAAAGAGAAACTCAATTTATGGAAAGCAGGCTGTTGTTTAGGACACACAGGATTAGACGAGTGCCCTTGCTGTGTTTATGGGATTTCTTTGTGAGCTGGCAGAGTCCTCAAATGTTTTGCAGGGACACGACACTTTATTAACAGTTACCCAGACTGCTAGACCATCAGATTACACTATACTGCACAATTATACCGCCTTAATTGCATACTTAATCCAGACATGCCGATGGAAAAACAAATGATCGGGAGTTTCACGTGTGAGGCTGTAAAGTTCCTCTTGCAGATTTTGCTCTTTTACACACTGATCTACAGAAACCTGCTTAGTTTGAAAGTGATTTCTGTTTGAGCTGTGCTTCATACATCGCTACTAGTGGTCGATCGAAATGGATTTTTTGATGGCTAATGCCTATATCTTACAGGTACAATATGTAGGATTTTTCGCCACCAGGGGTCGCAAACCTCTTACAATAACAAAGGCGTATATTTATGACGTATATTCCACATTAAGCTGAATTATGGATCTTGTCGTCGAGCTGATGGATCTATTATGGATGAGTGAATACATTGATGTTTTTAACATGACTGTGTTGTAAAGCACGGCGCGATTGCTAGACGTACACCAGCGCCACACGCAACGGATATAAAGGAATAAGGACATTTCATTCTACCGAACTACACGCAAGTGCTGAATTAATACTCACACAGGACAGTTTATTAGACGAGTTAAACTTGAGGTAACGCAGCGCTGTTTCACTCGCTCTAACACACTATCACACTAAACACATTTGAGTGTGTTGAATGTGTATATGAATGTGAATATGAGACTAAGTAAGCTAGATATAACATACAGATCATATTTTAACATCACGTTGAACTAAATAACATTGATTAGTTTTATGTACATTTGCTCACCTGTCTAATAAAGTACATGCAACATTCGCGTCTCTGTCAAGTCGAAGTTAGTGACGGACATGGAGCTCTCGGCATCTCGAAAGATGGTGATCTTCGTTTTAGTCCTCTTTTCATCTCAAAGTTTGCTTGCCATGATCCATAATGTTTGAACAAATCCGTGAGCGTCCAGCTAGGCATAACGGGCATAACCCAGTTGTCCTCGTCTGTCGCCATGGTTACTATGGCAGTACGAGCACAAATCTGGCGATAACTGGGGCTAAACAGGGACTCTAGGAAAATAACTCAGCCTAGGGTGAAGAAAAGCTTTCACCAAACCAGGTGCAAATTCTAGGCATGAAGGAGCAACCGACAACGCTTGCAAATCTCCAATTCTCTTGATAGAAGAAATAGCAAGGAGAAATAAAGTTTTTAGTGTAAGGAACTTTCTGAAACCTCTTCAATGGGCTCGAAGGGAGCCAAAGCCAGGCCTTCCAAAACAACGGCCGAATCCCAAGCCGGTGCTCTAGTGTGCAGAGCAGGACTCAGTCTCAGTGTGCCACGAAGAACACGAGTAATGAGAAGATCTCTCCTCAATGATGCACCACCCAGAGGAGTGTGGTATAGCCGCCACATACACCTTCAATGGATAACACCGCAGAGAACACAGCAGAGAACGCCACAGTTGGCGTTCTCCGCACCAAGCAGAGAACAGTTTCCATTTCAGTGCATAAGGTCTTCTCGTGGAGGGAGCTCTCGATTGGAGAATGGTCTCCACAACCTTTGTTGAGAGACTTAATTCTATGAGCTGGGACCCCTCAGGGGCCAAGCCTACAGTTTCCACTACTCTGGGCGAGGGTGATTAATTGTGCCCCCTGCTTGGGACAGCAGGTCCCTCCTGATTGGACTCTCCATCGGGGAGCCGTCTAGAAGGGACACCAGATCCGAGAACCAAACTCGGGCCGGTCAGTACGGGGCTACTAATAACAGACGGGCCCCATCCTGGAGAACCCTCTACAGAACTCCCGGAAGGATAGATATCGGAGGAAAAGCGTACAGGTGTAGCCTCGGCCACACCTGAACCATCACATCCAGCCCCAGAGGAGCTGGGTGCGTGAGAGAGAACCACATGGGACAATAAGGTGTATCTGAAGGTGCGAAAAGGTCGACTTGAGCTTGACTGAAATTCTGCCAAAGGAGCTTCACCACCTCAGGGGGAAATCTTCCATTCCCCGGGTCTTAGCCCCTGCCTTGACAGGATATCCGCTCCCTGATTTAGATGCCCCGAACATACAGTATATAGTTCCCTGAGAGACAGTAATTTCCCTTGGATCTATAGGAGGATCTGATGAGCCAGTTTGCATAGGTGACCTCAGACCCCCCTGATGATTGATATAAGAGACCACCGATGTGTTTTCCATGCGGACAAGCACATGGTAACCTCTCAGGTCTGGCAGGAAGTGTTTGAGAGCTTAAAACACTGCCATCATTTCTAGCCGATTTATGTGCTAAGAAAGTAGCTGGTCCTGCCACAGACCTTGAGTCGAGCAAACACTCATGATCGCCCCCCAACCTGTGAGGGAAGCATCCGTCAATAGCGTTACGCGTCGACAAGAAGCCCCACATGACTTGACTAAGGCAAGTGAGCATCGCCACGTCACCTTGATCCTGCAAAACAGATTTCCCCTTGGAGAAAACCCCTTGGTCCTGAGCCACCACTGCAGGGGTCTCATGTACAGGAAGCCAAAAGTTATTACTTTGGACGTAGCTGTCATGAGACCTAACAGTCTCTGAAACTGTTTCACAGTGAGTGACTGGCCTAGTTTTACCCCATTTACGGCTGTGAGAATCGAAGTAAAATGTGCAGGTAACCACTGTGTCGAATCCCATACCACACCTAGAAAAGTGGTCTTCTTGGCACACTCTTCTTGGCGTTGAGCCTCAACCCCAGCATCTTTATGTGGGACAGAACGACATCTCGATGCCGAACCGCCATCTGCTCGGACTGAGCTAAAATCAACCAATCGTTGATGTAATTTAACACGCTGATGCCCAAAGCTGCATCCACGCATTTCGTAAAAGTGCAGGGTGATAAACCTAGGGCGAATGGAAGAACCCGATATTGGTACGCTTCGCCCCCGAAAGCGAACCTCAGGAACTTCCTGTGATGAGGATGGATGGATACATGGATACATGGAAGTAAGCGTCCTTCAAGTCTATCGTGACAAACAAGTCCTTGGACTGAACCTGTGACACTACTGTAAGCATCTTGAACTTGAGTTTCTGAACCATGCGGTTTAGTTGGAGCAGATCTAAAATAGGACGCAGTTCCCTATCCTTCTTTATAAAAATGAAGAAATGGTTGTAAAACCCAGATGGTTCACGGGGACTGAAAACATAGTATGAGTGATGGCAAATTTCTCGGGGAACGCAAAACTTTTGTGAAAACAACAAAAACACTGACATCATTTTTCCTCCCATCTCATATTTTTTTTTTCCATCTCTATGGTTTTTAGGGGCTCCTTACAAAATACCTATCTGTTTTTAACTATATATGGCGTTTAAAAATGCAGTGCTTATGCTGTGAGACTCTTAAAAAACAGACATCCATCTGCATTTGCAGATCTACATCTTAAAATTGCCTGTACCTGGGTGTATTTTGTGATATAAGTGCTGGTCTCTCATGTGAATGTTTGTTATGATTCTCCAGCCATATCTTCAAGTCCAACAACCTGTATTTATTTTCTCATAAATTAATAAATTCAGCTGAAATCTCTCTCAACATTAGCAGCCTGACAAAGGAACAATAACAGAAGCAACCACAGCAGAAAGAAGCTTTCTATCCTCTTCAGCATTTGCTTCCCACAGCGCCACTAAACCGCATTACATCGCATCGTGTTTGGCGAGCAGTCGTGTTATTCATCCTCTCCTGCAAAATTCAATGCAAAATTCAGCACTGAAACAGTGAGGTGGTGGTTATGTAGGTCACTTCCTCCAACTCACAGGAAAAAGGAAGAGGCACAAATTCTTATTATAGCACACAAACACACAGCAGATAAACCAGCTTCAGCCTGTAAAGCAGGCTTACTTATTCTCAAATCATGGGCCCAGTGGCTTAGATAGAGGTAATAACAAACCACTGACGAGGATGGATATTTTCTCCTCCAGAGGAAGAGGAGGCTGAAAACACCACTGGGAAATGGTCTACCGCCACACACACGCTCCCTGAAATAACTCCTCTCCGCTACATTGTGAGAGTGGGAGGAATATTCATACACTGCTCGGCTGTAGATGTGTTTGAATAATTACAGTGTTCAATTACATTTGCATTGCCAAGACTGGTAATAATAACAACAACAACATGAAAACACATTCCAATAATTGCTGCGCATAAAACAGTAATAATGACTTAAAAATTGCTTGCAGCTTGCATGGGAGCAAACTGATCCTTAAATGGATCTGTAAACTTGAGCTTCTTGACCAAATAATAGTAGTTTGGTGTCCAGTGATAAAATGCATGGACAAAAGTAAAGCAGGATAATGCAGTCCACTATTGCTATAAAGTAAAGAACAGCAATAACATTGTTACACTGTTAGAAATACAGGACATAAATAAATAAATAGCAAGTGAGTACAGTACAGTACAGGTCAAATTAAAGGTACAGTACAGACATTGGGTCTCATTCACAATAATTTTTTTGTTGTTGTATTTATACACAGAAGAACTCCTCACTGAAAATGTATGTAATATTTAGTGCATACACATACATTTGTAATTAACCTTGTTCTAATGTTAATTCCAAATATTCTAAATGACCATGTGCAGGTAATTGCATATAACATGCATTAAAAAAATAGAAAAATGAAATATATTTGGAATGTTAAGAATTTCTTCTTAATTCTAAAAATAGAAAATCCCTACAGTATGTATATATACTGTATATATGTACATATATATATTTGTGGATATGTGAATTTTGGGTACATGTGGTTTCAGTTGTTTCTAAATTTAGTATAAATTTAAGTGCAAATTTACAAGTGAATCAAGATTTCTGTGTGAAAACATTCACATGCAGACTTTTACGCACAAATTCATGTCTATGCACAGTTAGTGAATGAGAACTATTGTTTTGCTACACTTGTTAGTTTAAGCTGTTATACAGTATTTTCTTTGAGCTCCAGACAGACGAACCAAAGGCTCACAATTGTGAAACAGACGTGTGCTTAATTGTACTGAATGTGCACTTGTAGCGGTCTTCAAATCTTAGAAGCATATTTAAAAAAGTACTTGTAGATATTATAATATTAATATTAATAAAATAAAATAAAAGGCCACTATAGTGTTTTTAAAGAAAGTACACTCTCGTGACTATGTTTTATTAACACACACTACAAACAAAGTGAACAAATTGAAATTGAAAATTGAAAATACGCTCAATGGAAACACGTCAATTTCGCAAAACTCCCATTTATTGCAAAAATTTTTTACACTCGCATGAGTTGGTTTTTCAGGCAATTCGAGAAATAAATATTTCACAAACCTGCATTGGAAACAGTTTTTGCGCATTTACAGTCACCTGACATAGATGTTTGGACAGAATACGAGACAGAGTTCTTTATTAAATTCATAAAAGACAAAAGAATTACAGGAATACTGGATTCTAAACCTCAAAGAAATGCCACAATCAAGACCTCGAAGCAGAAATGAGAGAAACACCCAGAAACATACGTCTCCTTTGATTATTAATAATATCCAGTGCAGTGGCTGAAATATACATAAACCCACCATCACCCGTTGCCATGATTTATGGAATGACTTATAGCGAGAGGAAAAAATGAAGTTTTAGTCGCATAACATCAGTTAATGGAAACGCTGTCATTTCGCATTCGTTTTTTGTTGACATTTGGAAAAAAAATCGCAAAAGTTTTGTGCAAATCTGTAAAGGAAACATGCCTACTGTCACACATGACATGTCCAGAAGTCTGTCTGCACTGTAATATGGGTAAATGTCAGAACTGCAGCTTTAGCATTCAGCATCCACACGAGCGAGGAGAAACGCCTCCGCTGTCTTCATTAGACCTCTGAACACACTGGACCTCGAGGTTACCGGATGAGCAATGTTTCTGCAGAGGCCTGGGACGACTTTGGACAGTCAGGACAGAAATGGCTTCTGTTTGAAAGCAATCAATGGCTGTAACCCAGAAGAAGACTCTCGATCTAACTCATTCCTCAGAGGGCATATCGCCGGCCACAGCGGACATGAGGAATGAACACAATTACGCCATTCCAGAACCAATTATATGTCCGATGTGTTGGCAAAAGCCCATAAATAATATCACACTTCATACATTTTAATTGCCACAATGAAGTTCATGTGAGACAAAGGCATGTGGCGTGATTATATTCTTGCCGTTCTGTCCACAAGTCACAGTGAGCAACACAAACTGCACTTTTGTTGTTACAGCATGAAAGATTTACACAAAGTTGCAACAAATGCTGCTTCGGATCCTCAGATGCTGCTTATGAAGCTGCTTTAATCAAGACTGAATGAAATTAATGCATTAGACATTTCGTTCTCCTTTTTCATTTTCACTTTTTAGCAAAAGGTTAACACAATTAAAGGAGTAGTTCACTTTAAAATGAAAATTAGCCCATGATTTACCCATCCTCAAGCCATAGCTGTATATGACTTTCTTTTCAGACGAATACAATCAGAGTTATATTAATAAACTGACGCTCCGAGGTTTATAATGGCAGTGGCAATGCTAGAGTTTTACTTTGTAACGTGTTAAATATGGATATTTTTCTTACACAAACACATCGCTTCACTTCAGAAGGCCTTTATTAAGAGCCTGTGTAGAACTTTATCTTGGATGGATGCACTTTTTTGAGCTTCAATCTGATGGGATCAATCCACTGCCATTATAAAACTTGGAAGCATCCGGGTCTTTATTAATATAACTCTGATTGTCATATTATGTAATATACACCTAGGATGGCTTAAAGCTACACTGTGTAACTTTTTTAGTTTATTCTTAGCTAAAAACACTTAGTTCTTTCAAAAATATATGTGCTCATTAATGTATATTTACTTCGTTCAAGTAATAAAGTATTCTCGTGAGTGTATATTATGCCATTGAATATACATACGGGTAAGGGGTTCTAATGTCGGTCGCCATGTTGCCCCATCTTGAAAGTACATTAGCCAAAGAGGGACATACCCGTTAATTCAAGCTTCGCCTTTCGCGTTTTAACACGCGTGTGTTAGCACTCGAACTGCCTAACACTCGAACTGGACGCCATGTTAATCTTGGACTACATTGGCCACCGTAGGAGTTAAAACGAAATCAGAATTGAGAGGAACAGAAACTAATATTCACTGGATGGTCATATACCTTTTCACTGCTAGATGGGGGTAAAAAAATCACACAGTGTAGCTTTAAGGGTGAGTAAATCATGTAATTTTCATTTTAAAGTGAACTACTCCTTTAAGAGCAAATGATGTGCGTTAGAGGCAAACTGTAAAACAACTTAGCTTAGATGTGGCATAAAGGGGACTAAGCTACAACTTACACAATACTGAATATACTTGCATTGCACCATTCAACGTAATGGTATTGTAACGTACTCTGTAACGTACGGACAGAGACGGTCGGATCCATGCGCAGAACTTTATTCAAACTTAAAGACAAGCAGACAAACTCAAGCAGACAGTTCAATAAGGGGCAATCAGGTAACTCGTGGTCAAAAACAGGCTTAGGTCGAGGCAGGCAGCACAGGTTCGCAAACAGTCCAAGATACAGGCAAAGGTCGAGAGTCCAGGGAAACACGGAGAAACAGAACAGGGAATAACGCTCAGAAATGCACGCTTACAGTGAAACAAGACTTTGCACAGGACAAAGGAGAAACACAGGCTTAAATCAGGAACTCAATAACCAATAATGAAACACAGCTAAACATAATAAAACATAACGAGTCCAAGGGGAAAACATAACACAATGAGAGAGTGCCCTCCAGAGGCTCTCGAGGGCACTACAGCTGCCGATCATCACATAACCCCCCCTCTAAGGAGCGGCTTCCAGACGCTCCTAAAAGCTCTGGGGGGAGGTCAACGGGGGCTGGGATGGAGGGCCAGGCCCGTGGAGAGGCAGGAGGTTAGGCCCATGGACGGACCTGGGGCCTGGAGACCAGAGCAGGGCAAGAGACCATGGGGAAGCACGTGTCGAAGGCAACCAGGGTGGAACACATTTAACAGGAGACCAGAGTTGAGCACATTTGGAAGGGCACCAGGACGGAGCAGACTTGGACGGAGTCGAGGGCGGAGCAGACTCAGACGAGGGTGAGGTCCATGTACACGTCGTCTCCATGACCCTCACAGGGTACCTCCTGCCCCCCCCCCCAAAAAATACTTGGGGAAATCCAGGGCGAGGCGCAGAGGCGGGGCCGGCAGGGCGAGGCGCAGAGGCGGGGCCGGCAGGGCGAGGCGCAGAGGCGGGGCCGGCAGGGCGAGGCGCAGAGGCGGGGCGAGGAGTCTGGGAACGCCCTCCGGAGCCTGGCGAGCCAAACGAGTCCTCCCTCTCTTACCTCTGCGACGGCGCTTCACTGGCCTAGATTCACTACTGGACGTACTTGACTCAGTAGACTCAGTATGACTACCACTTGACACGGTAGACTCACTTGACACGGTAGACTCACTTGACACGGTAGACTCACTTGACACGGTAGACTCACTTGACACGGTAGACTCACTTGACACGGTAGACTCACTTGACACGGTAGACTCACTTGACACGGTAGACTCACTTGACACGGTTGACTCACTTGACACGGTAGACTCACTTGACACGGTAGACTCAGAGTAGAACTCGGTAGACTCACTTGACACAGTAGACTCAGTAGACTCACTTGACACAGTAGACTCAGTAGACTCACTTGACACAGTAGACTCAGTAGACTCACTTGACACAGTAGGCGAAACCTCCGCGGTCTCCGGATTGACAAATCCAACAGGACCAGTACGGGATACGGGCTCGAGTGGGCATACGCGAGTCGCGGGTTTGGCAGGAACGATATGCTTAAAAGCCCCTCTGATGGTTCTCAAGGGAGGATCAAACAGTTTGGCGACCTGAGGCTTTAGCGGCGTGCGGAATGAGTGAGAGAAATCCGCCGCATACGAACCTCCCCGGTGCAGAGACAAGAGCAGTTCCTCGGAATCCTCCTCTTCTGTGGGGAGTTTAAAAGCCTTTCTGAATAGGGCGATAAACACGTCGTAAGGAGGAAACGATATCTGACCTGATTCCCAGAACGCGCCAGCCCATTCCAGAGCCTTTCCAGATAACATTGAGCAGATGAAGGAAACGCGGTTGTTATCCGAGGCGTAAAACTGGGGCTGGTGACTCATGTAAAAGACGCACTGCTGAAGAAACCCTCATACGCTACAGGTGAGCCATCAAACTTTTCGGGAGGTGGCGTAGTGGGATAACTGGATGCGGTACTCACACTGGGTTGCGGTTGAACGGGTGCAGCGGCAGTTTGGGCTTGATTAGCCGCTGTGCTTGAGCTCTGCGGGGACCAGGATTGCACGGAGCTTGCTAGTTCCTCGAGGAGAGAAGTTAGTCTCGCCAGCTGAGAGCGATGAGAGGCTAGCATGGAAGCTCGGGTCTTGACCACGGTGGATAGGTGCTGAAAGTCTGCTGGATCCATGTTTGGCGAAGTCTTCTGTAACGTACGGACAGAGACGGTCGGATCCATGCGCAGAACTTTATTCAAACTTAAAGACAAGCAGACATAAACTCAAGCAGACAGTTCAATAAGGGGCAATCAGGTAACTCGTGGTCAAAAACAGGCTTAGGTCGAGGCAGGCAGCACAGGTTCGCAAACAGTCCAAGATACAGGCAAAGGTCGAGAGTCCAGGGAAACACGGAGAAACAGAACAGGGAATAACGCTCAGAAATGCACGCTTACAGTGAAACAAGACTTCGCACAGGACAAAGGAGAAACACAGGCTTAAATCAGGAACTCAATAACCAATAATGAAACACAGCTGAACATAATAAAACATAACGAGTCCAAGGGGAAAACATAACACAATGAGAGAGTGCCCTCCAGAGGCTCTCGAGGGCACTACAGCTGCCGATCATCACAGGTATGTATAAACTAAATGTTTTTTGAATCAGTATTCATTTATTGCTGTTAATTTCAAAGATAGTTTTTGAATGTTATTTACATACAAAAAATACTATGTTATTTCACAATTAAGTATCATATTTGAGAGAAAATTCACGGCATTTTTGAAAAAATATATATATAAATTTACTGCTACTGGATCACAGAAGGTAAATGTAAGTTTATGCATCTACACATTACTTTACGAAAAGCTTATGGCCTGCTAGCTACGTCTAGTCTGTGATGGCTTTTTTAAATATTCATAACTCTAACATCTAAACTACTTCTCTTTTAGGCCTAACATCCTAAACACTTGAACAAAATGTACACTGATTGTTGGTGTCGATGGAAAATGATATGCTGACCAGACAATATAAAAAATATATGATTTGGTCTTGTCATTTCATGTCATTGTCATGTGTCTGTGTCTTGTCATGTGATTCCCTGTTTGTCATGTGATCCTGCCATGTGTTGTCATTGGTTAATCGCTCCTAACAGAAGAGTTTGTATTAACCTAAGTCAGGTTTGTAGGGGAAAATCTACCACAGGCCTTAAGATGAAATGGTGCAACCAAATTAAGTAGATTACGGGCTAGCTAGTAGCTATAACTAGTTACTAAGCCTCTAGTGTGGACTACGGTCCAATTTAAGAACGACTGGTGCAACAATATGAAAGTGAATCTTTATTTAAATTAAAAAAAATAATAATATTGAGGAAATACTTTGTAGAATCTTCTCTGTGCTTTTATATAAAACAAAAGTCCAAAGCAGAAGCTCCAAAACACAAAATAATTAGTCCATATATATTCCAATCAATCTTGTACATTTCAGCATATATCCAAATGTACAAAAATAACAGCAAGTCATTATTCCAATGAAGATTTTCTCTCCACAATGTGCCATGTATAAAGCACACATATTTTAATAGCTGTTAGTTTCATGCAGGAATGGAGTAATAGACAGCATGAGTTCTGATTAACACTTGATAGTCTTTATCACAGAAGCGTGTGGCGGCGTCTACGTCAGCAGTCTCTCGGTATCGTTTGTCACTCAAAGAAGATGTCCACATTTACTGCAGAGAAACAGCCGGAGTTGCAGATCTGGCATGAATACAAATATGCTAAATCATTTACTGCCACCAAGCTAATATTCTTAGAGACTGTATGCATAATTCTGAAACCCTTGTTGTTGGCGACACCGGTGGCTGTTCAGTGAACTGCAGCACTAGTGCACACGTGACACATGATTCAATGACCCAATGTACTCACGGCGAAGTTCTTTTCATTCTTCACTTAGAAGTAAAAAGAAGTTGGAAATACTTTTGCAGTGATAAATATGAATATGTAAATATGTGCTGCAAACGTTCCTCCCAATTAAAAAAAAAAACACTACACAAAAATGACAGCAGTTCAGAAAATGTCTGATATAGTGATGTGAATATGTTTGAGAAGCTCTGAGATTCACTGACGACAGATGAGTTCATTACACTACACTGTTATGATAGTTTGATTATAAAGTATATTTGAGACTATATAAATCTGGCTATGTGAGACATTAGTTTGAATGAATCCCTTTTCTTTTCATGACACACTGACATTACAGAACAGAATAGCTCTTTATAAGAGTTAGTTTCATGTGTGAACGGGAGAGCGGCTCTCGGGAGCGTAAACGACACATCCTTTGGATTCTCTCCGCGAAAACGACCCGACTTAAAGGTGCAATATGTAAGAATGTTGTAAAGAAATATCCAAAAATCGCTTGCACAGTGGGATATATTTCCTGCAGTTGTGTTCTTACACTATCCCAAAAGTCTCCAAAGATTTTTTATTTCAGAGAAATTCCAATTTTAAATAATTGGCCGTCCCGGAAAAAAATCTCCTTCATACCACTGTAATGTTAAAAAACATGAATGTTTTCACTCATCCATAAACATCATTAGATCCAACAGCTTGACAGCAAGTCCCATCATTCAGCTCGTCACTGCGTCATAAACCTACGCCTTTGTTATTGTAAGAGGTTAGTGAGGTCAGAAGTTAAGAGGTTATGTTTTTTTTTTTTTTTTACATATTGTAGCTTTAAAAATCAGTCAACAGGCTTTCATAGACAACTTAGGAATTTGGGGAAAGCCTCATTTTTTAAAGTTTCATTACAAGCTGTTCACACATTGTAAATAATATGTAAAAAAAACAACACTTTTTTTAAAGTAATTTCAGCTCCACTATTGGCACCAAATGGAATTGCAAAAATAATTCAATTTTAATCCAAACTGTTTTTTCCAAAACCCTCAAACCACTCCTTGTGGCCCTGTTAAACAGACAGTCCTGCCCCAAACTCACATGAAACTCAGATTGGAGAAGGTTATTTCCCAAAAAATAGCACTTCACCTCCTTTTAGCCTGAAAGCACCGACGAGACACGGGACAGTGAGTTCATGACACTAGTGCTCGCATTACTCGCGGAGCTGTACTGTCCTTCACTCGTGAAGAGATGTTGTGTGTGTGTGTGTGTGTGTGTGTGTGTGTGTGTGTGTGTGTGTGTGTGTGTGTGTGTGTGTGTGTGTGTGTGTGTGTGTGAGTTGGTTTATGTGATTTATGAGGACACAAATTTGTATAATGACATGAGTATTACACTGGTATTACAACTTATGGGTGGTTTATGAGGACATGTCAAAAGTCCTCATAAATCAAATGGCTTAAAAACATAAAAAACAATGTTTTATTAAAAAATGTAAAAATCCAGCATGTCTCCTGTGATGGGTAGGTTTAGGGATAGGGGCAGTGTAGGGGGACAGAATATATAGTTTGTCCAGTATAAAAACCATTACGCCTATGGAGAGTCCTCATAATGCTGTTGCACCAACATGTGTGTGCTTGTGTGTGTGTGTGTGCGTGTGCGTCGTGCTTTTGTTCAGATGACCATTTAAACTAACAAAAATGCAATGGATTTAAGAACACTCATAACTTGTGTTGAAGTAAAGGGTATAAAACGTTCAAATATAATATTTAAAAATCTTTCTGATGCAGAAAATTCCGCTTTGCATCACAGAAATAAATTATATATTAAAATTTTAAAAAAGTTACTTTAAATTGTAATATTTCACAATATTACTGTATTTTTGATCCAATAAATTCAGCCTTTCAGAGACTTTGAAAAATCTCCCCGACCCCAAACGTCTGAAGTGGTGTAGCTGTGCAACCCACTAGAAAAATAGCATTATGTGATTCTGAGCCAGAGCCATTATCCAATCACAGTAGGACACATGTCAACTTGTGCAATGCATTCAAACACATTCAACGCTCGTGAAATGCAAATAATCTGAAGAAAAGACGTAAGCTGAGAAGCAGTTATATGAAGAATCTGCCCATGAGGTTTCCACAAATACAGAGACATTGAGCTCAGAAACATTCCCAAGGCCATCCCGATTACTCATTCCCAACCAGTCCTTTTCCGATCGCTGGGATCGTTTCATCAGCTGGGGTTTATTCTGAATGCTAATCAGAGCTCGTGTGAAGGTAATCATCACCTGGGCTCCCCAAGGGCCGCTCGCCTTCACAAGAGACACAAATAAATTATTAAATCAAATCTAATTTCATTTAATTCATTTGCGAGCAGCTGGATCCATTTTTGGCGAGGCCCTCTGGAACTGCAGTGACCCCGCGGTTTTAATATTGAATGTATTCAATAGATGTAACAGTATTTAAATACGACAGATACACATATAAACCACTGGAAACATATGAGAGATCAGACAGAGATAGCATTAATAATTATATCACAGAACAGTAACACACAGACGAACGGCAGTCACTGAACTGCAGATTTGCTCAGAGAAAATCGAGACTGAATACTTTTACAGTTCATTTAGGAGAGTTGGCTGGAAGTAATGGTTTATAAAAGTGTATTCTCTTCGGTAACACTTTACAATAAGGTTCATTAGTTAACATAAGTTAATGTATGAGTAACAATGAGCAATACATTTGTAATAGTAGGGGAGCGCGGGGCTAGTTGTAACACACTTGTTTTAAATACTTCCACACATGCATGAGGAAACTTAGTGTATTTACTAGTTGCCATATCAACACTATATATAGAGAAAAAATTGCGCCAAACTTCAGAAATCTCTGAACATTCATTTAACCATAGCAAAAGTACATTTTTTACTAATGTTAATTTTTCATCTCTATTTTTTGTGTTTTGATAAAATTAGACAAATCTGATATTATTTGAATCTCTAATATGTTATTTAACAGTTTATATAGTTCTGTAATGCTTCGCTAACCAGCAGAAGACACTCGCAGGGTTTAAACCCCAGTTGCTCAGGTGGGGAGCGTTCACTGCGTTACAATATGCCCCTATTAGAACTATGCTATTCTACTCTATACTTTTATTAATTCTATTGAGAAAACATGAGAAAAATGTAAAGACTGGGAGTCAATGTTAAGAAATTATTAATTATTATTATGTTTTGAAGTATGTTCTTTAGCTGTGTTTTCCTGTGTGTTTGTTGTCAAACTCAAACATTTTAATTATTAAAAAATGCCATTATTTTATATGAAAAAGTTAATAATTGTATGTTGTTGAGAAAATATTTTGGTTTGACTTGTATATTTTTTTTATTAGATCAGATAACATTTTAAGCCGTCATATCATGTTATAATGTATCTAATGAACCTTATTGTAAATGTTACATTTCTTTTCTCAACACACACACACCACACACACCACGCACCACGCACGCACGCACGCACGCACGCACCACACACACACACACACACACACCACACACACGTTTGTTTTTGTGATTTATGGGGACATTCCATAGGCGTAATGGTTTTTATACTGTACAAACTATATATTCTGTCCCCTTACACTGCCCCTGTCCCTAAACCTACCCATCACAGGAGACATGCTGCATTTTAATTTTTTAATAAAACATTGTTTTTTAAGCTATTTGAAATATGAGGACTCATGCAATGTCCTCATATATCACGTGTAAGTTGTAATACCAGTGTAATACACATGTCATTATACACATATATATCACAAAAACAAGCCACACACACACACACACACACACACACCCCCGTATCGTTTGGTTTCGGAAGACTATGTGATATGGATTATCGTCACAATGGCTAGATGTGCTTTTTGATGCATTAGCATTTGGACACCAACTCATAGGGATGGATAAATTTTCACAAAATCTTTGTTTGTGTTAAACTGAAGAATGAAAGTCATCATAACCCTGTATTAGTATTTTGGGTGGAATATCTCCTTTATGGGTGAATAAACTACTCATCCCATGAACCATTGCTGTATCAAATGAAAAACGATGGCAAAACTATTAACCTAGTCATTGCTTAAGTAAAAAACATATATTTTAATAATATACATATTTATTTATATTTAATATATTTTGTAAAAATGTATTTGCCACAAGATGATGAAGACGGACTGAAGACGAGGTTATCAAATATAAATACATGAATGCAGACAGGAGTAACAGTGAACAGGAGTATAATGTTAGCCTGACTCCGCCCTCTTTCGTATTCCGCTCAATTTTCATTTTCCTTCAGTACTGCGTCTGGGATTGTGCTGTAGACTTTGGTTTTCTCCGAACAATTTTTTACCGGGCCAATCAGCGAACAGAGGGAGTGGCTGAGAACGATGACGTTGATGTCGACTCGTGCGTTATTTTGAGTTGTAGTTCAAAATAAGAAAGATGCGAACAAAGCCATCTGTATTATTATGGAAGTTATAAGCACATTTTTTTCCACTGTATTTGTATTAATGAATTTCTGACAACCACAGTGTATGAAGACCAACATGACCAACATTCATAGTGGACTGAGCTCTTCTATCAATTCTGCTGCCATAGTAACGGTGCCTTCTCTGATTGGTGGATTTCTCTTTGGGGATTATGGGTAGTGTAGTTCTTCACCCAGAATTCTGCAATTCAGAAGTGTATCATCACTGAATGATCTCAGAGCACACGGCTGGTCTGTGTTTAAATGTTTTTCATTCTGTATGAGGAAAATGAATGAGGTTTGACTTCCAGAACTCGACAGTTGTGCTCTATTAGGATTTTAGAACTTATTTTATTATCGATGAAATGCTGTAGAAGTATTGTTCATTCTTAGTTCATGTTAACTAAGGTAAAGTGTTGCCAAAACGTCTTGCCGTTATTTCTTACACACACTCATTGTTGAATAGCATGAATAATGTTCACCTGTTCTACAGTAGGGGAGAGCCGGGACGATTGAAACGCGGGACGGATGAAACATTGAGATTTCCTTGAAAACCACTCACGTCATGTACGTCAAATTTTGTCAACACGTACAGCACGCAATTGCCTACCAGACTCCCGAAAACATTTTTTCTTTACGTCATGTCGTTTTAAAGTTAGAGCCGGAAAGCTGTTTTTGAGTGCGGTTAGTGAATTCTTTCGTGCAGTACTTTTTTTTGACTGACAAGTTGTATTTATAGTTTCATGTGCCATTATAATGATAATACTGAAGGTGTATTAGTACTACAACATACCCTTAAGTGTGAAATATCAGAGTCTTTTAGTTTAAGGGCAAAACAGGTTTAACTGTCAGGAGGCGCTGTCGGGACGGTTGAAACAAGTATTCAATCTTCAATAAATTTAATTTATCGTCTTCTGGTTGACAATTTTCTTCACAATAACAGGCTATTCAACTAGCAAACACTCAATATGACTCGAGGAAGAAATTTAAGAAAACGGATTTGTCTTTATTCGTCAAAATAGCCTATTAGAAAGATTATGCAAAACGCGCATATATTGCCTATTGTTTATTGGGCGACAGAAAAATGTTTTTAATATGAACCTTTAAATTAAAATAAATGACAAAATATGTTTGTAACAATATGTATATAAGTTACTTGTCAGGTATTGTTCATAAAAGCAAGCATTAGATGAATAGTTACCGTTTAAACTGTTATGTTTCATCCGTCCCACCTGTGTTGCAATCGTCCCGCTCAGGCGGGACGATTGAAACAAAGCACTACTACCGTTCAAAGTAAATTTTTACTTAAATCAATCTATATTTGTACCGAATAACACATGATGCTAAGAGAACACATATGTGAGTTGTTGATCACACACACAAAAAAAATCTATCTGTAACCTTATCTTAGAAAACGATGTTTATCTGAAAAGTGTTTCAACCGTCCCGGCTCTACCCTAGTATTCGGTATTTAAGGGCTCGAGGAACTCGATTAGGATTTTTGAACTCATTTCATTATCGTGTGTGTTATCTGATGGTTTTGTCTTTGTGTTTATGACTACGGTATATACAGTATGAGTATTGGCCATGTTTTATGAATATTACTTCTTTATCATGTGGCTTTCTATTGTGCCATCTGTATTATTATGGTAGTTGTAAGCTGATTTTTTTTCCCACTGTATTTTTATTGATGAATTTCTGACAACCACAGTGTATGAAGACTAACATACATGATCAACTTGAACGTGTAAATATGAACTTTCCAGGAGGATGAGAACGCATAAGACACATTCAGCCTTTCAGGCGGGGCAGTGGTATCTCTCCATGAGACTAACATCCGACACGTCCACAAAAGACCAGAGGCAGCGAGGCTTGTGACAGACCCATTCAGAGCGAGAGTGTGAAAATCCCTAAACTCCAAACCCATTTAACCTCCCAGCATCCCTGCCAACACACTGCGCTTCGTAAAGGATCCGGCCTGACATTATGCATTCAGAGACTCGTTCCCCGGCCCTGGTATTGACGGATCGGACCGAGGCCGTCCCTTGACAGCCCGAGATGTGGAGAGTCAAGCTGCAATTAAAACAGGCTGTCACTGGAGGAGCTTTAATGAACGCTCACGCCGATAAGAACGGGAGAAGGACATCAAATCTTGCTCTTTAATTAAAGCTGTTTTATGGGAAACATACAGGGGTAATTAGGCTTTCTCTGACAGCTCCACAGAGCATTGCTTTTGTTACAGCGTACATGATAAGACACATAATCATAATTAATCTTCAAGGTTCTGATTTCCCACAGTACACGCAAAAAAACACCGATATCTGCATTCATATTAACTAAATCACGGTAAACCAACCCAATAAATCATCAGGTGTAGAGATCATGACACAAATATACAGCAAAGAGCAACATCTGACGTTATTTTACAGTCCAGTACGCAGTCAAAGCAGGATTTCACTCGTGCAGACGCTGGGAATGTGAGTTCTGGGAAAAGAAAGAGAAAAAAACGTCGGTAACACTTTACAATAAAGTTCATTAGTTACCTAACATGAACTAACAATGAGCAAAACATTTGTTACAGTATTTATTAATCTTTGTTAATGTTAGTTAATAGAAATACAGCTGTTACTGTTAGCTGTTAATACAGCATTGTTTGTTGTTAGTTCACAGTGCATTAACTAATGTTAACAAACCCAACCTTTGATTTCTATAACATTAATAAATGTTGAAATTAATATTAACTAAGATTAATAAATGCTGTAAAAGTATTGTTCATTCTTAGTTCATGTTAAAGGATTAGTTCACTTTTAAAAAAAACTTTTGCTTATATATTACTCACCCCCATGTCATCCAAGATGTCCATGTCTTTTCTTTCTTCAGTCGAAAATAAATTAAGGTTTTTGATGAAAACATTCCAGGATTTTTCTCCATATAATGGACTTCAATGGGACCCAAACGGTTCAAGGTCCAAATGACAGTTTCAGTGCAGCTTCAAAGGGCTTTAAACGATATCAGACGATGAATAAGGGTCTTATCTAGCGAAACTATCGGCCATTTCAAAAATAAATAAAAAAGTTTAAGTTTTATAGACCTTTTCAACGTAATTGCGTATTACGTGACGTCACAAACGCGCATCACAGAACAGAGCAAGGCGAGCATTTGTGCTTATAAAACTTAAACTTTTTTATTTATTTTTGAAATGAGCGATGGTTTGGCTAGATAAGACCCTTATTCATCGCCTGGTGTCGTTTAAAGCCCTTTGAAGCTGCACTGAAACTGTCATTTGGACCTTGAACCGTTTGGGTCCCATTGAAGTCCATTATATGGAGAAAAATCCTGGAATGTTTTCATCAAAAACCTTAATTTCTTTTCAACTGAAGAAAGAAAGACATGGACATCTTGGATGACATGGGGGTGAGTAAATTATCAGCAAAAGTTTTTTTTAAAGTGAACTAATCCTTTAACTAAGTTAAAGTGTTACCAAAACGTCTTGCCATTATTTCTTACACACACTCATTGTTTAGTAGCATTAATAATGTTCACCTGTTCTACAGTAGTATTCTGTATTTCAGCGCTCGAGGAACTCTGTTAATCACCAGCCGGCCGTCGTAACTGAGCGAGGCGAACAGCCAGGGGTCCGCAGCGGACCACTCCACCGCATACACACTGTCCTCGTGCTCCTCATATGTGGAGATGATGCTGTCCTGCAGGGGCTCTTTCCCCCTTCACACAACACACAACACAGAGTCGTCAATACAACAGCTCCTACATATCTTACACATATTTCTCTAGGGTAAGTGAGAGACATGGATATTACATTATATTGTTATAAAAACTATGGTCATAGGTCTATTCAGTGCTCAGTGGCTCCATTGTGGAATTTGTTGCCTCTTGATATCAAAAGTATTTCTAAATTAGTTGGTTTTAGTGCGAATGTTAAAAGTTGGTTATTAGATGGGTTGTTTCAGTGATGAATTTGTACTGGTGTATTGTGTGGATGTTTAATTGTGATTGTAAACTTTGCAAATGTGGAAACCTATTGTAGCAATGCCAAAGTAACCTGTCACTATGAGTGCAGTTTGAGCTTCATATTAAGGACAGCAATGGAAACAACTTTTTAACTTTATTGTGATCCTTGACAAATGAGTGCATTTCACTTTTTGTTGTCTAATAACTCAAATCATAAACTGATACTGTTAAAATTTTGCTGTACTTGTGCCGTGACACACAAACTGAAAGCAATTGAAACAAACTCAACTGAATTTGAATGTAGTGAAAAGCATTCAATTATATAAAATTGCTTTTATAGATTATTTAATGGATTTAATTATTATTTATTATTTAATTGTAATTTAACTGAATCTAACTGGACTGAAAGACACTACACTAGATTCTTCTGAACTGACCAGAAAACATTTGTTTGACCTAGATTGAAAAATACAGAGTTAGACTCAACTGACCTGACCTGATCTAAACTATACTGAACTGGGTTAAAATGAATAGAATATAAATGTACTGAACTCAATTGAAAATCTAATGAATTTCATGGAATTTAACAATCAAACTGGACTGAAATATATTGAGCTAATTGCTAGCAAGTTGAATTGACTGAATTGAACTTAATTGTATTTAAATGGACTGACTGAACTGAAATTAACAGAAATGCATTTTGTTCAATTGAAATGAACTTTCAAACTTGACTGAAAGATACTGAACTGACTTGAACTAAACTTTATTGAAATAAACTGAACTAAATAGAATCCAAATGAAAAGAAAAATGTATTTTTTGGAGTTGAACTGAATCAAACTGGACTGGAATTGTATTGTCCTGGACTGAAATTAAAAAATGTAACTGAATTGTACTGATCTAAATCGAATATAAATGTATTTCGTGAAATTTGACTAAATCAAACTGAACTGAAAATGATTGAGCTAGACTGAACTGAATTGCCCAGAACTAAACTATATTGAAATGGATTGACATGAAAGGAATTTAATAGAATTGTACCAAACTCAATCTAAAATAACAAATGTATTTTGTGTAACTGAATTGTACTGAAAAATTGTACTGAACTCAATTCAAAAGAACAAATGTATTTTCTGTAATTTATCTGTGCTAGATTTAACTGAACTGACCAATATTGAACTGGTTTGAAATGAATTGAATTGAACAGAATTATACTGGAGTCAATCGAAAATAACAAATGTATTTCATGGAATTTAACTGAATCAAACTGGACTGAAATTGTACTGAACTGGTTTGAAATGGGAAAAAAATGATAGAATTGTACTGAACTCAATAGAAATTAACAAATGTATTTTATGAAATTTAACTGAATCAAACTGGGCTGAAAGACACTGAGTTAGATTCAACTGAACTGACCTGATCTAAATTGTACTGAACTGGATTGTAATGAACAGAATTGAATAAAATTGTACTGAACTCGATAAAAAAATATATATTTCCTGGAAATTAACTGAATCATACTGGACTTGAAAATATTGAGTTAGATAACAAATGTATCATTGAAATGGGTTAAAATGAATAGAATTGAATTGAACTATATTGGAAATCTAAATGAATTTCATGGAATTTAACTGAATCAAACTGGACTGAAATATATTGAGCTAGTTGCTAGCAAGTTGAATTGACTGAATTGAACTTAATTGTATTTAAACGGACTGACTGAACTGAAATTAACAGAAATGCATTTTGTTTTTAACATAATTAAAACTGGACTGAAATTGTACTTAAATGGATTGAAATGAAAAATAAATTGTACTGAACTGATGAAAAACTGTATTTTATGAAATTTAACTGAATCAAACTGGACTGAAAGACACTGAGCTAGATTCAACTGAACTGACCTGATCTAAATTGTATTGAACTCGATTCAAAAAAACAAATCTATGTCCTGGAATTTAACAATCAAGATGAACAGAAAAAACATATCGGGTTACGACTGTAGTCCTTGTTCCCCGAGAAGGGGAACGAGACTGCGTCATCGTTATGACACTTTGGGGAATGCCCCCAGCGTAGCGCATCTGAAGAAATGAATGAAATCTGTCCAATCCTGATTGGTGCTGCGTCATGACGTAGTAGATGACGGCATACCCGGAAGATACAAAGGGACGCCGGCAACAACACATATCAGCTCTTTTGCGATGAAGCAAGCGCTCTGCCCGTGATAGGTGTGGCGACGAGACGCAGTCTCGTTCCCCTTCTCGGGGAACAAGGGTTACAGTCGTAACCTGAGACGTTCCCCATCGAGGGGAACTCAACTGCGTCATCGTTATGACACTTTGGGGAACGAGATACCCGCTATGCCACACCGTAATCACGACCGCCCTAGTGTGAAGCTGGAAGACCAGGCACACTTAGGAGGCGAGCACTCTGGCAGATCTTCTGAAGCGAGACGCCAGAAAGGAGGGCCACCGAGGAGGCCATGCTCCTGGTGGAATGCGCCCTCACGGCCATAGGTGAAGGCAAATTGCGCACCTGATAAGCCGTGGCTATAGCCCGGACAATCCAATTGCTGATTGTCTGTTTAGATGCAGGCAGCCCCTTCTTGGGTGAACCAAAGCACACCAACAACTGGTCTGACTTCCTCCACTGAGAAGACTTCTCAAAGTAAACCCTTAGGGCTCTGACTGGGCAGAGCAGGTGAAGTCTTCCCTCTTCCGCCGTCTCATGAGGTGGAGGATGGAAGGCCTGAAGAACCACTGACCGTGCCACACTAGACGGCACCTTGGGCACATATCCCGGTCTAGGATGCAAGATGGCCTTAACTCCGCCAGGGGCAAACTCCAGGCAGGTTGGTGATATAGCCAAGGCCTGGAGATCCCCTACTCTCCTCAGAGAAGTGATGGCAAGGAGAAAAGCCACCTTGAAGGTCAGGTTCTTTGCCTCAGCCGACTCCAGTGGTTCAAAGGGGGCCTCAGCCAACCCTTCAAGAACCACCGCCAGGTCCCAAGTTGGAACTCTGGAGTGAGCCGCAGGCCTAATCCTCCGAGCCCCACGGAGGAAACGTACAACCATAAGGTGTTTTCCCAAAGGCCCAGCACCTATAGGTGAGTGGAAAGCCGCAATGGCAGCCACATACACCTTAAGTGTGGATGGGGAAAGACCGGCGGAGAAACGATCTTGGAGGAACTCCAGCACTGAAGCCACTGGGCAGTTAACTGGGTCCACCTCACGCTCTCTACACCAAGTGGAAAACACATTCCACTTCAGGCTGTACAGTCTCCTGGTGGAAGGAGCCCTGGAGCTGAGTAGGGTCTCGACAACACCTGCTGACAGGCCAGCCTCTAAGAACCGAGCCCCTTCAGGGGCCAGACCCAGAGGTTCCACAGCTCCGGCCGAGGGTGAAATATTGTGCCCCCTGCCTGAGACAGCAGATCCCTCCTCAGAGGGACCTGCCACGGGAGGCCGTCTAGCAGTGCTACAATGTCGGAGAACCATATCCGGGTCGGCCAGTGGGGTGCTACTAAAAGTAGGCTGATCCCTTCCCGACGGACCCGCTCCAAGACTCCCGGGAGCAGAGCGATCGGGGGAAATGCGTACAGCCGCAGCCTCGGCCACGTCTGAGTCATAGCATCCAGCCCCAACGGAGCTGGATACCTGAGAGAGAACCACAGTGGACAGTGGGACGTCTCTTGAGACGCGAACAGATCCACTTCCACTGGGCCGAATCTCACGCACATGGCCTCCACCACCTCGGGGTGGAGTCGCCACTCCCCCGGCCTCAGCCCCTGCCTCGACAGGACGTCTGCCCCTTGATTTTGATCCCCGGGGACATACATTGCTCTGAGAGACGACAGTTTCCCCTGGGACCACAGAAGGATCTGGTGTGCCAGTCTGCATAGAGGGCGCGACCTCAGACCCCCCTGGTGATTCAGATACGCGACTACCGACATATTGTCCGAGCTTTTTTTAAGGACATGGTGGCCACGGAGGTCCGGGAAAAAACTCCTCAAAGCTTTGTAGACCGCCAGCATTTCCAGGCAATTGATGTGCCAGGAAGAATGCTGGGTCTCCCACAGACCTCTCGCAAAGCGGCCGTCCATGACCGCGCCCCAACCAGTGAGGGAGGCATCTGTTGAAACGGTCTTCCGGCAACATGATGCTCCCAGCACCGGTCCCTGGGACAGGAACCAAGGTTTCCTCCATATGACGAAAGAAAGAAGGCATCTGCGCGTTACCCTGATCATACGGAACGGATTTCCCCTCGGGGAAAACCCCTTGGCTCTCAACCACCACTGTAGGGGTCTCGTGTAGCAGGCCAAAAGGTATGACACTGGACGCTGCTGCCATGAGCCCCAGCAGTCTCTGAAACTGCTTCACAGTGAGGTTGTGGCCTAGCTTTGCTCTGGAGACCATCGCCCGTATGGACTCCACGCGTGCGGGAGACATTTGTGCCCGCATCGTTGTGGAGTCCCATATAACCCCCAGGAATGTAGTCCTCTGGGAGGGCGTCAACACACTCTTCTTTGTGTTGAGTCTAGGCATGTGCCGGTATCAAATTTTCATGCTGCGATTAATTGATTGAGCTTTTATCACGGTATACGGTATTATCACGGTATTTTATTTACATAAGAGAAACAGATGGATTGGGGGGGGGGGGGGGGGTCTAAAAAAACAACTTGCATCACAATAGGTGTAATTGTGATTGTCAAAACATTTGATAACTAAACAGAATTTTATTAAGTTTAGTGACAACATGTTACAATGTTTACATGGTACAGTGACTGGTAGGCTACTGTTTATTATTGCTTAACACAATTTTCACGATTTCAGTTCAATTCTTGATTTGATTTCAATCTTGATTCAATCTTAACTCATTTGGATAAATATTAGGTAGGTTATACAGTAGATAGCCTATATGTACATTTTTCTCAAGAAAAAATATACCTCACATAATTCTGTAATTACAGAAAGCCCTATCAGCTAGTATTATTAAAGGTTAAAAAATAACAAATTAAATATAATGCGGTTTTTATTATAATAACAATTATGTAGCCTAATGACATAAGTAAAAATATAATAAATATGTAGTGCATATATTTAGCGAAAAATTCTCCTCTATTTTTTCTAGTCAACAAACATGCTGGTAATTAAATGGCTTTCCTGAGGTAAATGTAACGTTCTGTGACGATTGTTCTCCTGCAGTTTTATTGACCTCTTTCCGTGATTGAAAAACACTATTGATCTATTATGTATGAGGCATATATACTTTTCGGGAAGTTCTATATCTTTAAATAAAAAGTAACAGATAATCGGTTCACTTGAACTAAGGTGCTACAGTGATCTGTCACGTCACATTACAAGCGCCAAAACGGTATTTATTTTCTGCATTTCGTAATAAAATGGACAGAACCTGAGAGCTGAGAATTTTTTTCATATAAAAAGTAACCTGCTCTCTCTAGTCTGTCGGTGTCAGTGTCCTCTTTGCTCCGCGATTTTTCTCTGAGTGAGAAAATGTATGTTTGGCGTGAGAGCATGTGAAGTGTGTTGATTGCGTGAGTCTCAAGCTGAATGCTATGAAGTTCTCAATTTCACATCTACGTGTTCTCGAGTTTAGCTACTCTTTTACCTTCATAGTTGGCAGCCCTGCTTTTAGAAAGGAGATAAATCGTCGGCAGCGTTCCTCTTTACAGCTTCTTCTCCATGCGGCGATTGTTTACATTAGACTAGAGCGCGCACTGCGCCGCATGCACACACACAGTGCTTATGTGGGGATTGTTTACATCAGAGTGCGCACGTGTTTTGCGCAGCATATACGCAGTGTTTTTTTAACGGTTGATGGAAAATAAGCTAATGCACATTGTAAAAATCTAAATTCGGATCTATTATTTTTCACGGTATTTTGAAGTGCCCACGATAACAATATCGTGCATATTCATTATCGCGATTTATCGCATTACCGAATACCGGCACATGTCTAGTTGAGTCTCAGCCCCAGGCACCTGATGTGGGCCAGAACGACATCTCGATGCCGAACTGCCATCTCGCACGAGCTGGCCAATATTAGTCAGTCGTCGATGTAATTGAGTACACGGATGCCCTGGAGTCTCAGCGGAGCCAGTGCAGCATCCATGCACTTGGTGAAGGTGCGAGGGGAGAGAGCTAGGCCGAAAGGAAGAACCCGATACTGGTACGCTTCGCCCCCGAAAGCGAACCTCAGGAACTTCCTGTGACATGGAAGGATGGAAATATGGAAGTATGCGTCCTTTAGATCTATCGTGACGAACCAGTCCTTGAACTGGATCTGACTCACGATGGCTGATATTGTGAGCATCTTGAACCTGAATCTCCTCAGAGACCGATTCAAGTGCCTGAGATCTATTATTGGACGCAACCCCCCATCCTTCTTGGGAACTATGAAGTACCGGCTGTAGAACCCGGACTCCCTGTCTGGCGGAGGAACACGTTCTATGGCATCCTTGACCAACAGGGATTGAACTTCTTGTTCCATAACCCGAACCTGCTCTGGGCCAACCACAGTCCAGACCACCCCGTTGAACCTCGGAGGAGGAGAACTGAACTGCAGCCTGTAACCCAGCTCTACAGTACGCAGGGTCCACGCAGAAATATTCGGAAGGCATGACCATGCGCCGAGATAATCTACTAAGGGCAGGGAGCGGTCGAAAACGGTTTTTGGTGGGCGGACGCATTCGCTGCCCAGCCGCAGGTCTTAATAGAGGCGGCTGGAGCGGCGTGCGTACGCGGGAAAACAGTGTGGCCCGAAGCGTACTGGACGGCGGGAACACGACACTGTTTTCCCGAGAGCTCCGGGTGGAGGCGACCTCGATCGCACTGCCCCGGGGGGGACAGCTCTCAGCGGTCCGGCTGCAACTAGGACCGCTTGGTGGAAGCCTTCTTCGCCTGCAGGACGGTTCTCAAATCGACCTTAGGCTCAGAGGGCTTGCCACGAGAGCGCCGTCTCCTTTGCCAGGCTCCCTCGGGAGGGGCGCGGGAGGCGACACTCTCCTTTTGCACGTACCGGTGCGAGGAGCTGGCAGGTGGCCGAGGCTGCCCTTTGGATGCAGCCTTCCCCGAGGAGCCAGAACGGCGAGGAAGGTATTGCTGGAAGGCCGCTGACTGTTTTTTCACCTCCTGAAACCTCTCAACGACGGTACCAACCGCGCCGCCGAAGAGGCCAGAAGGCGAAATCGGGGAGTCTAGGAGAAAATGTTTTTCTCTCTCCTTCATCCCTGACAAATTCAGCCATAAATGTCTCTCCACACACACCAACCCAGCCATGGAGCGGCCGATGGCACGAGCCGTCTCCTTAGTGATGCGGAGAGACAGGTCGGTGGCCTTCCTTAGCTCCGTGATGTCACTCGGAGAAGGACCCTCACCCTCATCAAGCTCCTTGAGGAGGTCGGCTTGGTAGGCCTGCAAGAGCGCCATAGTGTGCAGGGAGCTACCAGCCCGCCCAGCCGCCATGTAAGCCCTGCCCACCAGCGCGGATGTATCGCGGCATGGCTTAGTGGGCAGGACCGGGGCCTTAAGGGACGATGCGGCCTCGGGGGAAAGATAACTCGCGAGAGCCTCCTCTACCCGAGGCAATGTCCCATAACCAGACTCATTCGCCCCCAGCACATTAGAAAAATCAAGCACTGGGGGGTTAGAGAGCCTGGCTGAATAAGGCTTCCCCCATGACTTACATAACTTATTATGTAAGTCGGGAAAAAAGGGAAGGCCCCGGCGTGGAGTTTGAGCTCTGCCCTTAAAATATCTCTCATCTAGCTTACTCGGTGGCTGGATTTTTAATTCTTCCTGTGGCCAATCGATTTTTAATTTGGCCACAGCGCGGGTCAAAACATCAACCAGCTCCTCTTGAGCTGGTGCGTGGGGTGGCTGATCAAGCTCCACCTCACCCACCTCAATGCTTGAATTATCTGACCCCTCAGAGCCAGATAAATGCAACATTGTGTCCTCCACCTCGCGGGAAGAAGCCGCATCGCGGGCTTCCACACGGAGCGGGAGAACATCTGAATCCTCAGACGAGGACCGGGAAGATGCCGAAGCAGTCCCGTGTCCCCCTGAGAGATCCAACTGTGAGCCCCACGATCTGCGGCGGCGTGTTGCCTCGGCAACGGCGGGCCCAGAACCGCGAGGCTCGCGAGCCTGGCCGCTTGACTCATCAAACACGGCCAGCCGCGAGCGCAAACATCTGAGCGGCAGCTTATCACACTCGCTGCAAGCGGCTCCCTCGAGAGCCGCTCTAGCGTGCTGCACACCCAGACAAAGCACACACAGCTGGTGTGTGTCCGTGCCCGTAATATAACGCGGACACGGAGGCACACACAATCTAAACTGCTCGCTTGCCATATTGTGCTTGTGAACTGTATAATGGACAGACAACAATAAATAGGACAGACAAATCACACAGAGCGCTTTAGCTGAAGAAAAAAACAGCTGATATGTGTTGTTGCCGGCGTCCCTTTGTATCTTCCGGGTATGCCGTCATCTACTACGTCATGACGCAGCACCAATCAGGATTGGACAGATTTCATTCATTTCTTCAGATGCGCTACGCTGGGGGCATTCCCCAAAGTGTCATAACGATGACGCAGTTGAGTTCCCCTCGATGGGGAACACTGAGTTAGATTCAACTGAACTGACCTGATCTAAACTATATTGAACTGGGTTAAAATGAATAGAATTGAATTGAATTCTATTGAAAAGCTAAATGAATTTCATGGAGTTTAACGGAATCAAACTGGACTGAAACATACTGAGCTAGATTCAACTGAACTGACCAATATTGAACTGGATTGAGATGAACAGAAGTGTGCCGATGAACTAAACTGAAAACCTTTATTACATGAATAAAATTCAGTATAGAAAATATGAGGACGAAGAGAAAAAAGAAAAGTCATGTGATGTGTGTGTAGAGTATGAGAAAGAGAGAGTACTTGTCGTCCTGCTGGCTCTCCTCGGTGTCGCTGAGCTCGTCGTCGTCCACCAGGTGTCCGAAGGGCTCGGAGGAGATGGACACCATGTTGGACAGGATCACTCTGCTGTCACTGCTGCCCGTGAGCAACAGCTGGTCATGAGAGTGATTATACCTCACACTCCACACCCTGAAACACCAGCACACACACACACACACACACACACCAGTGACACACTCATCTGTTTCCAGCTCACACACGACACCCCATTTTAACCATCTCAGTGCATGCGCTAAAGTGCACTTGGGCCGTGTTCGAATCCACTTTTGCTAGTTTAACGACGGGAAAAATGGTTGCGCTCTCGGCTCATGGTCTAAAAGGGTCGTCCCTATTCTCTTAAAGGATAATTCCGGTATTTAACACTTTGATTCTATTTTCTAGTTTGTTTTGGATGAACTAGAGTGGTGGACTTAGAAATTTTGACGATGGGTCCTGTCTCGACTTTTTGACTCTTTTAGAATCGCCTCTGAGCGCTTCAGAGTGGCTGTCTATGGGCATACTGAAACATGTCTTTAAAACAACCCTTAACATTCGTTTACAAAACTGTGCAACTCACCGAGTGGTTAGTGGTGTTCGTTGATGATTAAAAACAAATATATCGGCGCAATGTATGATTTCAATCCGTGTTATTTGCTATAGTGGAACTATATTTTCAGATACCTCACAACCGCGTATAACCTTCCACTCGATATTTGAGTCCTGAAGCGTTAGCACACTCCCGACCACTTGATGGCGACAACCACTTTGCCGCAGTTGCTCTGCTCACGCTAGCCTTCTGAGAGACGGAGAACCGAGCGAAAAGACGACAACCAAATGTCAACAGACCCTTTCGGTATCCGGTAGCGCAGTAATATCAACGAGCACTGAGTCCTCCAACAGACATCAATGGAATTTAAAAAAATGCCAAATAAAACACGACAGAAACTGTATTTCGCTACGCTACTTGTTTTGGATCATCAACGAACACCACTAACCACTCGGTGAGTTGCACAGTTTTGAGAGCTAATGTTAAGTGTTGTTTAAGGACATGTTTCAGTATGCTCGTAGACAGCCACTCTGACGCGCTCAGAGGCGATCCTAAAAGAGTCAAAAAGTCGAGACAGGACCCATCGTCAACATTTCTAAATCCACCACTCTAGTTCATCCAAAACACACTAGAAAATAGACTCAAAGTGCTAAATACCGTAATTATCCTTTAATGAGTAACGGGTGTGTTTTGGGCGTAACGTGCAATAAACCAATCAGAGTCTCATCGCGGATTCGCTATTTACATGGAGGAATTTGCAAGCGGAAAAACTGAACGCGTCTCTAGCGAGGAAACAGATCTGCTTGTGCGAGAGGTTAAAGCTGTGTGTGTGTGTGTGTGTGTGTGTGTGTGTGTGTGTGTGTGTGTGTGTGTGTGTGTGTGTGTGTGTGTGTGTGTGTGTATGTGTGTGAGAGGTTAAAGCGCTAGCAGACCATCTACGGGACAAGCCAGATTCCCCATATCTTTATGTAAAGAATAATAATCTTTTACATTGTAATCTTTTTATTTTTAATATTTGGCTAGTTTGTGTGCTGCTGCGTCCCTGTAATAAGCAGAGTGTGTGTGTAATAAGCAGAGTGTGTGTGTAATAAGCAGAGTGTGTGTGTAATAAGCAGAGTGTGTGTGTAATAAATAAGCAAAGTGTACGCTTGTTGTGGACTCGCCTATTGGCGTACATTACTAACGTGCTCTTTGCAACCGCCTAGCAACCCCCCCAGAACACACTAGCAACCACTTAGCATCGCCCTAGCAACCAACCAGAATACCCTAGCAACTGCCTAGCAACAACCTAGCAACCACACAGAATACCCTAGCACCATATCTCAGCATCAGAACATCGTACAGAGATGTTAGTTCAGTTGGCTCGTATGCAATCATGTACCACACCCTAGCAACCGAGTGGCGAGTTTTGCCCACTCACATTTTCTTCTCGAATAGTACATTCTACATTCTTTCAATGCGCCTGAACACACAAATGCATTTGCTATTTAAACAACGTGGCGCAAGACGTGAAAATGAAAACTGCGTCGGGCTGAAGCTAGCGAAAGGCACTTGTGTCGCGGCTGGCGCTGCATTGCACCGTGTGTGTGATAGACAAATACTCTTCTCTCCTCCTCCGTCTATATCAGCCTCGGGCTCAGAAGAGGATCCGAGCCTCATAGCCAGAGATTGTGGGAGAATAACTCAGCTGTCAGCAGGAAAAATCTGGCTCAGTCAAGACTTCTCCCTAACTAATCTGTCTCCGATCCCAAAATATTCCCTAATACCTCCCAGCCCAAGGCTTAGCCGAACCCCTGTCGCGGCAAACACAAGAAATGAGAAACACGTGCGGGACGTTGTTGTTGTGGATCTTACCTATCTAAATAGGATCAAAACATCCCTGATTGATTCCATGCCTCTATCTTTAAGAGATAGCATCCTGTGGCTGACATGCTATCATGCCTTGATGTGTGTGTGTGTGTGTGTGTGTGTGTGTGTGTGTGTGTGTGTGTGTGTGTGTGTGTGTGTGTGTGTGTGTGTGTGTGTGTGTGTGTGTGTGTGTGTGTGTGTGTGTGTGTGAGAAAGTGATACGTTTGATTCTGAGGCAATTATATCCAGTGAGTCACACCTACGAGCAGATACTCTCGCACAATCACACACACACTGAAATAGATCCGCAGTGAGCTAAAACGAGCTACGCTAACACACCCTTGAGCACTATAACACACAACTACAGCATCAGCAAGATGTAAGAGCTTAGATATACACACACTAATTAAAATACTGTCTTTTACATTTAAGATAACCATGTTGAAAGATGATAAAATGGCAGGCTGTGACTGGCCGAGATGTGAAAGATCGTATAACACAAGCCTCAAACCTGAGGAAAAACACGATAGTCTTTGATGCAACTAAAATACAGTCATAAATGTGGCTGCAAAGGTAAGTCACATGAGATAAATCAACAGCTAATTAATAAAGATCTCACACACAGACCTTGACATGAGTTTTAAAAGCAGCCTGAGGCATTTCAACAAATACATCTGAACTCTCTCATATGTTGACAGATATATATATATATATATATATTATATATATATATATATATATTATATATATATATATATATATATTGTGTGTGTGTGTGTGTGTGTGGTGTGTGTGGTGTGTGTGTGTGTGTGTGTGTGTGTATAAATACTTTGTTTTTATCAAATAAATACACTACCATTCAAAAGTTTGAGGTTGGTAATTTTTTTTAATTTTTTTTTATAAATTATTTCTGTGATCAAAGCTGAATTTTCAGCATCATTACTCCAGTCTTCAGTGTCACATGATCCTTCAGAAATCACTATAATATGATGATTTAGTGCTGCTTATTTTTTTTTTGTTTGGTTACTATAATATTTTTGTGGCAACCATGATTCTTTGATCAATGGAAAGTTGAAATAGAAACCTTTTGTAATATTATAAATATATTTACTGTCAATGTTGATCAGTTTAATGCATCCCTCCTGAATAAAAAAAAAAAAAAATGATTGACCCAAACCTGTTAAATGGTAGTGTAGTGTACTTTTTGTATATAATAAGAAATATACATATATATGTATATGTATATATATATATATATATATATTTTTTTTTTTTTTCTTTGTCTGAAATTATATATATTTTTTTTTTCAGAAATCATCCTAATATGCTGATTTGGTGCTCAAGAAACAAAAATATTAAGGAGCAAAAACTGTTTTCAACATTAAATAAGAATTTACTATCAAAGAATCCCCCCCCCCCCCCCCCCAAAAAAGAAAGAAAAATAAAATAACAAAAATCGGCACTAAATCATCATATTATAGTGATTTCTGAAGGATCATGTGACACTGAAGACTGGAGTAATGATGCTGAAAATGTACAGGAATAAACTACATTTTAATATATATTATAATATTAATTCTTAATTCATCTTAATTATTCCAAACCTCTGACTGGTATTAAGTGTATATATTCAGTCTGTGTTTGAGTGTGTTTGCAGTGTGTTTGAGTGTGTTTGTGTTGCAGTGTGTTTGAGTGTTGTGTTGCGTGTTGAGTGTGTTGGTGGTTGTTTAGTGTGTTGTGTTTTGAGTGTGTTTTGAGTGGTTTGTGTTTGCAGTGTGTTTGGTATTTGTGTTTGCGTGTGTTTGGTGTGTTTGAGTGAGTCTGTGTTTGAGTGAGTTGTGTTGCAGTGAGTCTGTGTTGAGTGAGTCTGTGTTTGAGTGAGTCTGGGTGTTTGAGTGAGTCTGTGTTTGAGTGAGTCTGTGTTTGAGTGAGTTCTGTGTTTGGTGTGTTTGAGTGAGTCTGTGTTTGAGTGAGTCTGTGTTTGAGTGAGTCTGTGTTTGAGTGAGTCTGTGTTTGAGTGAGTCTGTGTTTGGGTTGTGTTTGAGTGAGTCTGTGTTTGCGTGTGTTTGAGTGAGTCTGTGTTTGAGTGAGTCTGTGTTTGAGTGAGTCTGTGTTTGAGTGAGTCTGTGTTGAGTGAGTCTGTGTTTGAGTGAGTCTGTGTTTGAGTGAGTCTGTGTTTGAGTGAGTCTGTGTTTGAGTGAGTCTGTGTTTGAGTGTGTTTAGTGATCTGTGTTTGAGTGAGTCTGTGTTTGAGTGAGTCTGTGTTTGAGTGAGTCTGTGTTTGAGTGAGTCTGTGTTTGCGTGTGTTTGAGTGAGTCTGTGTTTGAGTGAGTCTGTGTTTGAGTGAGTCTGTGTTTGAGTGAGTCTGTGTCTGAGTGAGTCTGTGTTTGCGTGTGTTTGAGTGAGTCTGTGTTTGAGTGTGTTGAGTGAGTCTGTGTTTGAGTGAGTCTGTGTTTGAGTGAGTCTGTGTTTGAGTGAGTCTGTGTTTGAGTGAGTCTGTGTTTGAGTGTGTTTGAGTGAGTCTGTGTTTGAGTGAGTCTGTGTTTGAGTGAGTCTGTGTTTGAGTGAGTCTGTGTTTGAGTGTGTTTGAGTGAGTCTGTGTTTGAGTGAGTCTGTGTTTGAGTGAGTCTGTGTTTGAGTGAGTCTGTGTTTGAGTGAGTCTGTGTTTGAGTTAGGGGTGTCAAAATTAATCATTTCTTCGATGCACCGCGATGCAGACGAGGACGATTCGGTTTCGGTTCAGTAATAGACCATAACCGGTTATAATGTACTGACGCTCTTCTGACGCAATTTAACGCGCATGTGCTTTGTCGCGGTAGCAAACACTGCTGGCAGAGGGAGACGAGACGCGAGTGCGAGTAATTAAACATTCCTACATATGAGCATGCAAGTTACATGCGCTTCTTGAGGCACACACGCAAGGTCTCGCTCTCTCCGTGCACGCGCTACACAGTTTGAACATACATTCACGTAGCCTTTCGAAAACCGGGACGTTCAGTGTCCCTGGAATCGGGACAAACCGGGACAGATGGCAACCCTTCCGCACCCGATGGTCAAATTACACTTATTCTGTGTTATTTCGCGTGATTATGGATGATCGTCTTCAACAGCGGACTCGGTGACGGTTGATGCGCGCATCTCCAGGGTAACATACACTGATGAATGAGCGCTGCTTTTAATGAACATTTCTTTAAAACAAAATTATTTTGAAAGAATTTAATTTTCTTAATGGCATAAACAGGCTTTAGTCCCATGAAACTTAAACTGGAATGTCTCTGTTGTTGTCACTGGGACTTCCTGAACAGGCGAACACTCACGCGAACACTTTCTAATTTACTTCAAAAGTGATGTATGCGTGCTCGCGCGACGCATACATCACTTTTGAAGTAAAATAGAAAATTAAGGATGCGGTGCATCGCGATAATCGAATTGAACCGAATCGATGACATGAAAATCGTAATCGAACCGAACCGTGAGACCAGTATAGGTTCACACCTCTAGTTTGAGTGAGTCTGTGTTTGCGTGTGTTTGAGTGAGTCTGTGTTTGAGTGAGTCTGTGTTTGAGTGAGTCTGTGTTTGAGTGAGTCTGTGTTTGAGTGTGTTTGAGTGAGTCTGTGTTTGAGTGTGTTTGAGTGAGTCTGTGTTTGAGTGTGTTTGAGAGAGTCTGTGTTTGAGTGAGTCTGTGTTTGAGTGAGTCTGTGTTTGCGTGTGTTTGAGTGAGTCTGTGTTTGAGTGAGTCTGTGTTTGTGTTTGAGTGAGTCTGTGTTTGAGTGAGTCTGTGTTTGAGTGTGTTTGAGTGAGTCTGTGTTTGAGTGTGTTTGAGTGAGTCTGTGTTTGAGTGTGTTTGAGAGAGTCTGTGTTTTGAGTGAGTGTGTTTGAGTGAGTCTGTGTTTGCGTGTGTTTGAGTGAGTCTGTGTTTGAGTGAGTCTGTGTTTGAGTGAGTCTGTGTTTGAGTGAGTCTGTTTGAGTGTTTGAGTGAGTCTGTGTTTGAGTGAGTCTGTGTTTGAGTGAGTCTGTGTTTGAGTGAGTCTGTGTTTGCGTGTGTTTGAGTGAGTTGTGTTTGAGTGGTCTGTGTTTGAGTGAGTCTGTGTTTGAGTGAGTCTGTGTTTGAGTGAGTCTGTGTTGCGTTGTTTGAGTGAGTCTGTGTTTGAGTGAGTCTGTTTGAGTGAGTTGTGTTTGAGTGAGTCTGTGTTGAGAGTTGTTTGAGTGAGTCTGTTGAGTGTTTGAGTGAGTCTGTGTTTGAGTGAGTCTGTGTTTCAGTGTGTGTTTGCGTGTGTTTGAGTGAGTCTGTGTTTGAGTGAGTCTGTGTTTGAGTGAGTCTGTGTTTGCGTGTTTGAGTGAGTCTGTGTTTGAGTGAGTCTGTGTTTGAGTGAGTCTGTGTTTCAGTGTGTTTGCGTGTGTTTGAGTGAGTCTGTGTTGCAGTGTGTTTGCGTGTGTTTGAGTGAGTCTGTGTTTGAGTGAGTCTGTGTTTGCGTGTTTGAGTGAGTCTGTGTTTGAGTGAGTCTGTGTTTCAGTGTGTTTGCGTGTGTTTGAGTGAGTCTGTGTTGCAGTGTGTTTGAGTGTGTTTGAGTGTGTTTGAGTGAGTCTGTGTTTGAGTGAGTCTGTGTTTGCGTGTGTTTGAGTGAGTCTGTGTTTGAGTGAGTCTGTGTTTGAGTGAGTCTGTGTTGCAGTGTGTTTGCGTGTGTTTGAGTGAGTCTGTGTTTGCGTGTTTTGAGTGAGTCTGTGTTTGAGTGAGTCTGTGTTTCAGTGTGTTTGCGTGTGTTTGAGTGAGTCTGTAGATGAGTCTGTGTTTCAGTGTGTTTGCGTGTGTTTTGAGTGAGTCTGTGTTGCAGTGTGTTTGCGTGTGTTTGAGTGTGTTTGCTGGTGTTTGAGTGTGTTTGCGTGTGTTTGAGTGAGTCTGTGTTTGAGTGAGTCTGTGTTGCAGTGAGTCTGTGTTGCAGTGTGTTTGCGTGTGTTTGAGTGTGTTTGCGTGTGTTTGAGTGAGTCTGTGTTGCAGTGTGTTTGCGTGTGTTTGAGTGTGTTTGCGTGTGTTTGAGTGTGTTTGAGTGTGTTTGAGTGAGTCTGTGTTTGAGTGAGTCTGTGTTGCAGTGTGTTTGCTGGTGTTTGAGTGTGTTTGCGTGTGTTTGAGTGAGTCTGTGTTGCAGTGTGTTTGCGTGTGTTTGAGTGTGTTTGAGTGTGTTTTGAGTGAGTCTGTGTTTGAGTGAGTCTGTGTTGCAGTGTGTTTGCGTGTGTTTGAGTGAGTCTGTGTTTGCGTGTGTTTGAGTGAGTCTGTGTTTGAGTGAGTCTGTGTTACAGTGTGTTTGCGTGTGTTTGAGTGAGTCTGTGTTGCAGTGTGTTTGCGTGTGTTTGAGTGAGTCTGTGTTGCAGTGTGTTTGCGTGTGTTTTAGTGTGTTTGCGTGTGTTTGCGTGTGTTTGAGTGAGTCTGTGTTTGCGTGTGTTTGAGTGAGTCTGTGTTTGCGTGTTTGAGTGAGTCTGTGTTGCAGTGTGTTTGCGTGTGTTTGAGTGAGTCTGTGTTTGCGTGTGTTTGAGTGAGTCTGTGTTTGCGTGTGTTTGAGTGAGTCTGTGTTTGAGTGAGTCTGTGTTTGCGTGTGTTTGAGTGAGTCTGTGTTGCAGTGTGTTTGCGTGTGTTTGCGTGTGTTTGAGTGTGTTTGAGTGAGTCTGTGTTGCAGTGTGTTTGAGTGAGTCTGTGTTGCAGTGTGTTTGAGTGAGTCTGTGTTGCAGTGTGTTTGCGTGTGTTTGAGTGTGTCTGTGTTTGCGTGTGTTTGAGTGAGTCTGTGTTTGAGTGAGTCTGTGTTGCAGTGTGTTTGCGTGTGTTTGAGTGAGTTTGTGTTTGAGTGTGTTTGAGTGAGTCTGTGTTTGAGTGAGTCTGTGTTGCAGTGTGTTTGCGTGTGTTTGAGTGTGTTTGCTGGTGTTTAAGTGTGTTTGCTGGTGTTTGAGTGTGTTTGCGTGTGTTTGAGTGAGTCTGTGTTGCAGTGTGTTTGCGTGTGTTTGAGTGTGTTTGAGTGAGTTTGAGTGAGTTTGTGTTGCAGTGTGTTTGAGTGTGTTTGCGTGTGTTTGAGTGAGTCGTGTGTTTGAGT
Organism: Chrosomus eos; assembly: GCA_036326025.1. Classification (NCBI taxonomy): domain Eukaryota; kingdom Metazoa; phylum Chordata; class Actinopteri; order Cypriniformes; family Leuciscidae; genus Chrosomus; species Chrosomus eos. Next base: position 35,578,024 of record CM070832.1, read on the forward strand.
GTGTTTGAGTGAGTCTGTGTTTGAGTGAGTCTGTGTTTGCGTGTGTTTGAGTGAGTTTGAGTGAGTTTGAGTGAGTTTGCGTGTGTTTGAGTGAGTCTGTGTTGCAGTGTCTTTGCGTGTGTTTGAGTGTGTTTGAGTGAGTTTGTGTTGCAGTGTGTGTGAGTGTGTTTGCGTGTGTTTGAGTGAGTCTGTGTTTGAGTGTGTTTGAGTGAGTCTGTGTTTAAGTGAGTCTGTGTTGCAGTGTGTTTGCGTGTGTTTGCGTGTGTTTGAGTGAGTTTGTGTTGCAGTGTGTTTGAGTGTGTTTGCGTGTGTTTGAGTGTGTTTGCGTGTGTTTGAGTGAGTCTGTGTTTGAGTGAGTCTGTGTTGCAGTGTGTTTGCGTGTGTTTGAGTGAGTCTGTGTTGCAGTGTGTTTGCGTGTGTTTGAGTGTGTTTGAGTGAGTCTGTGTTGCAGTGTGTTTGCGTGTGTTTGAGTGAGTCTGTGTTTGAGTGTGTTTGCTGGTGTTTGAGTGTGTTTGCGTGTGTTTGAGTGAGTCTGTGTTGCAGTGTGTTTGCGTGTGTTTGAGTGTGTTTGAGTGAGTTTGTGTTGCAGTGTGTTTGAGTGTGTTTGCGTGTGTTTGAGTGAGTCTGTGTTTGAGTGTGTTTGAGTGAGTCTGTGTTTAAGTGAGTCTGTGTTGCAGTGTATTTGCGTGTGTTTGCGTGTGTTTGAGTGAGTTTGTGTTGCAGTGTGTTTGAGTGTGTTTGCGTGTGTTTGAGTGAGTCTAACCAGTGCGAGTGTCTCCTCAGACTCTTGACGGGCTCGTTGATGTGACGCACGTCCCAGAACTTGACTTTACAGTCGTCTCCACAGCTGGACAGGTAATACTGCTTGTTCGGGTTGAAGTCCAAGTCACGCACCAGCTGGCCGTGAGCGTTCTCAATGCAGTAGATCTGACTGTGAACAACACAAACAACAGCAGACACTGAGACTGAGTGATGGAGAGAAGAGAACGGGAACGAAAGACAGAGAGGGAAAGCGAGAGATAAGGATGGAGCGTCTGGTCTGAAGGTCACAGCTCCATCGCACGCCGTATAAAAGTGTGACAAGCCATAAAGCACAGGCTCTCGCGTCCTTTCACAAGGTGAAGACTTCCTGTGTGTGTGTGTGTGTGTGTGTGTGTGTGTGTGTGTGTGTGTGTGTGTGTGACCTCAGGCTCATCTATATGGACTAAACACAGTTCAGACGTATTACTACACCATCACGTCTGGATTGTTCTACTCCCATTAGCCGGCTATCTTGCCACACACTCATTAGACAATTAACATGCTAATTAAAAATCTCATTAAAACAGGAAGTGAAATATTTGACATGAGAGAGTGCATTGAGCTTCAATTAAGTCTCCATTCATGTCGAGTCTGACACAGCCGCTGGAGAACGATATTAACATCGAGAGAGTCCTGTTTTATGGATTGGGAATATTAAATCGATAGCAGACAATGTTAATATTCCAGATAGGGATGCAACTAACAACTATTTAACAAAAAATATTCCCCTATTTTATGTCTTTTCTAGGGTTGCAACTAACTATTTTGGGAATTGATTCATTTGACAGTGAAATAATCTGACAACTATTTCCTTCAATTCATTAAAAACAATCAGCAATCAAATTTATATATCCTTATTTCTGAGAGAAACATGTTATTCTACACCTTAGAAATATTTATTTTTTTATGTTTATGTAGGTTGTTTTATGTATTTTCAATTAAATATGGTCATTTTACTGCTCAACAACAAACTTTAATCAACATTCCTGCTTATTTTCTGTTAGCGGCGAAATTTTACATTTTTAAATGAATCGTCATTTTTCTCCCCTATTTTTGTATACGAGTAGTATGCTAGTATGCTATTCAGTAATGGCAAAACTCATTATGATATCCAAATGAATCACATTAATTGCCTCAATATGGCCAACAATAACCAACAATGTGGCCTCATGAAACTATGGTTATTACCCTCATTGATGCATTTATTATAAAAGTTTCAGACAACTTAATTTAAAGAAAAAAAAATCTGCTTGTTCTGTGGCCTTTTTTTCCCAATGGAAATGAGTTTATTTGTATTATTAGTGAAGGTTCTCTATGCAATAATACACAGACCCAACTGATTAGTCATGTGATTTATTGTCGACTATCATTATTGATCAGTTAATTCTATCCTCTTATTGCAATACTGTATGTAGAGGCATCTTTCATCACAGTCTCGGTCTGTAAAATAGCAGTGAAAATGACAGGTTCAGATTATCAGACTGTAAAATCAGTTTCCAGAATTGAGGAGCACAGGTTTGGATCAATCAACCAGGAACAAAGATCGGCTTGTGCTTAAAAGTTGACTTGACAACTGACGATCAAACTGATGTGTATAAAAGCTTGTTTCCACTACAGAATAATAATATCAAAGGAGTCTTTTTTCTCTCAAAATTGTACGATTGTATCTCACATTTTCCAAAATATAGTTCCACTATAGTAAATAACACAGATTGAAAGCATACATTGCGCCGATATATTTGTTTTTAATCATCAACGAACACCACTAACCACTCGGTGAGTGTCACAGTTTTGAAAGCGAGCGTTAAGGGTTGTTTTAAGCACATGTTTGTGCATGCCCATAGACAGCCACTCTGAAGGCGATTCTAAAAGAGTCAAAAAGTCGAGACAGGACCCATCGTCAACATTTCTGTGTCCACCACTCTAGTTCATCCTAAACAAACTAGAAAAAAGACTCAAAGTGCTAAATACCGGAATTATCCTTTAAGTTGTTTTTTTGAAACACTGATCGAGTGATTAGTTGTCCTGTTTCTATCAACATACCTTCTAATGTTCATTCATGTTTATTTTGTGCTGTAACAACTTGTATTGTTACATTTAATTGTTATTAAATTGGAAGAGATGACGCCATTTATTGTTTGGCTTTCCTGATAAAATGGAGATAATTTGAAAGCTGAGACTTTTTTTCATATCAGAAGTAACAGAGCACAAAGCTCTTCGTGATTATTGGACGGGAGACGCTACAAATGATGATGTAGGGAAAACCCTGGCTTAAACTACAGGTGATTCATAGGCTCAAATACATTTTCAACTGTTAATGCATTATAGTCACATAGACAGCCCTAAATTCAACACAAGAGACATTTCTTTGCACACACTATGGGATGCAGTCTGACACGTTTTTTTTTTTTGACAGGATAAAACTGGCCCTGTTCGTCCCGTTTTAAAGAGACAGACCCAAACATGAAAATGCTGTCATCACTTACTCACACACTCATGTTGTTCCAAACCTGCATGAGTTTCTTTCTTCTGTTGAACACAAAATAAGATATTTTGAAGAATGTTGGTAATTAAACAACTCACTAGCCATTAACTTCCATAGTATTTTTTTCTCCTACTATGTAAGTCACTGGTTATCAACAGTCTTCTCCACAGAAGAAAGAAACTAGAGTAAGAGTAAGTGAGTTTTTGTGCGAACGATCCTTTTTTTAATCGGTGCATCCCTATTGGTAATTTGTCCTGTGACAGGGTTTATAAAACGTACCTGCAGTATAATGAAATCATTTAACACAAGGACTTAAAGGTGCTCTATGTAACTTTTAGCGCCTCTAGCGGTGATGTTTCAGATTGCAACCAAATTTTACAAGGTGCTCGAACTCAGACAATACCGTCTATTACGCAAATATCTCGGCGAATACCAGACGGATTCGGCGAGCACACAAGTTACATAGTTTTTGGTGGTGTCTTCGCGGAGATATTAGCAGAAAACCATCGGGCGCGCTGCAAAATTGCGGACGCCGGTGACGTCACGATCTCAGAAGAAAATCGCTCGTATCTCTGGGCCTCGGGGACCCCCCTACCGGATCGCTGTTCGCTGGGACCCCCAATTTCGAACGGCTATAACTCGGGGAGCCGGGCGAGTTGGACCTCAGGGGTGGGCTCGTTCGAAAAGCCCCGCCCAGCACTACGAACGATTATAGTCTTGGGAATATTGATCAAATATTGACCGAAATATAAGCCGAAAAACGTGCGCCTTTAACCGGACGTAACTCCCTGACCGTCTACAATAGACTGTATATAAGGAGAGAGGCTCGGGAGCGCGCATGCACGTCACATCCGTTTGGGTTTCGTGGTAAATCCGAGCCGGAGACTTCACATAGAAATATGAATATTGGCCTTCAGAGGTAATAGTAAAACTCGACAATGGATCATTGTAATGTGTGATTACAACCCCTTCACACACAGGCAATAAAAAAAGGATTCATTTTAGTAGAAAAGTCACATATAAGACCTTTAAATGTCGCCTAAACATCAGCTAGAAACTAACCAAACTGTAATTGTACAGAAGTAAGCGACCAGACTTTACGCCGATAGTCATATTGTCATGATTCCTGTCTTGTGTGGACTTATGTTATTTCCTGTTCTGTGCCATGTTTTGTAGTCCTTTGTAGTTTTTTGAGGCCAATTAAGATACACTCGTACCTTCCCTCGTCCATAGACACTCCTTCAGGACTGATGATGAACCGAGGATTGATGAAACTCACGCTTTTCCGCTTTGGCATACAGTTGGTGGTTGATGAGGCGTCGCAAGACTCGCCTGGGAACAATCAGGAACTAATCAACAAGAAAAACTACCAAGGACTACAAAACCTGGCACAGAACAGGAAATAACACAAGTCAGGAAATCATGACACATATCAGTAGCTTGGCCTCTCAGAGCGAGACCTCTAGCAGACGGAGGGGGGAGAACTTCATCCCGTTTAGCGTCCCGAGACACAGCCAGCACTGAAATGGACTGAGAAATGAGGTTAGCGGCGCTGCTCCTGAGTCCTTCATGCTTGTAAATGTGAATTGGGATCCGGTGAGCACACGGCACATGCCACACCAAATGGAGAGAGATTAGTAAGCCTGTGGACACGGTGCGGGTCAGTTCACGTCCCCTTCCCAACGTCCTTTTCCTGGTCACAGAAGTCATTACGAAGCCCCTGATCCGCACGGCACGGCTGATAAATGGACTTGCCTGAGCGGATCGGGCGGCGTTTCCCAAATGCTCAGCAAGTCGGACCGCTGTTTCTATGGCAACGTCAGGGAGAACTAAGGCATGTCAGTTTCTGCCTCAGTCCACGAGGAAGACGGTGTAAAAGCATGCGGGTTTCAAGCAGCTCTGTGGGAAAAGGCTATGGGTTATTAGATGGACAGCAGGGAAGTTAGAAGGTCAGGAGACAGTGTGTGGATGTACGCAGCCTGACAGCGGAAAAACACGGACTCACACAAACACCTGATACACACCTTACTTTTCAATGCGGAAGTCAAGTGATTCCTGTGAATGTGCGAGACTTCCCATTCAATAGATGTAACGGGAAGAATAGTGCATTAGACTAAAGGTAAAACTGTTTGCGCTACAAACCAATGTGTTCATAGTTTAGGACAATACATTAAAATAATAGAAGTTTGTGATATTAAGCAGCATAATGAGCTGTTTTGTACAGCTAAATATAAGCAGAAGCGGACGACACCGGAAGACAGACACATTATATTGACAAATAGCCACGTTCACTCTTACGGGAAAATAAGGAGGATAGATGGAGATTACGTTATTGACATATTTTGCAGACACTATGCTTGCAGGATCTAGGGTTGTCCAAGAAAATACAAAAAAACACGCCTGAAGGGTAGTGACAAAAAAAATTATATATAAAAATAAATTATGCTTCATTATCATTTAAAAAAATGTCCGTCCATTAATTATTTTGCATGATTTATTCATAAAATTATATTTTTAGCTACAGCAGCACAGATAAACAGATCAATTATAATCCAGTTTGACTGAAATGAGTTTGGTCAATAATCTCAGTCAGTTAAGTGTCTATAATACAATGAAATTAGTCAATTCCATGGATTTTCTTTTGTTTGACCCCAATATTGGTTGTTAAAGCAACATAAAAAAAAAAAAAAAAAAAATAAAGAAAAGATTTCTACCTAATAGTGCAGTGCATATATATGACCCTTTGAAACCTTCACCTGGAACAGAAACAGATGTAAGACAGTGTTTATCACTGTCAAGAGTAAATGAAATAATTTTACATTATTATTACATTAGTTAAAAAAATCGCAATCAAACTGAAAAAAGTATTTGGACAAAAGTTTTTCCAATTTTGTTGGTATACTAGCTTGTTTGCTATAAACTGTGTTATGTATGCAAATATGACAGATTTCTCCTGTTATGACAGTCTTACATGATGGACATAACAAAAATGTATTTTTTGTAGTCATCGGCATGGAAAAGTAATGATGGAACCAACTATCAATAATCAAACCTTAAATATGAGCGTTTTATCTTACTGTCATCAAAACAATTCTCTTCTGTTCACCAAGCCTGCAATTATTTCATCAGAAAAAATACAGTAAAAACAGCAATGTTGTGAAATATTATTCCTGTGATCAAAGCTGTATTTTCAGCATCATTACTCCCAGTGTCACATGATCCTTCAGAAATCACTATGATATGAGGATTTGCTCAATTACTATTAATTAAAACTGGTGATCAGTTATTAATATGGTCCTTATTATTTGGTCTCCTTGATATTTTTGTGGAAACTGATTCTTTGAATGGAAAGTTTATAAATAGCTATCATTTATTTGAAATGTAATCTTTTGTAAGATAATAAATGTCTTTACTGTCAATCAATGTAATTGTTGATCAATGTTGATCAATGTAATGTGTCTTTACTGAATAAAAGTATTATAATTTTATTTTAATCGTACCTACCCTAAACTTTTGAATGTATCACAGTTTCCACAACAACAACAAAAATTTTGAACATTGATAATAATCATAAATGTTTCTTGATCAGCAAATCCTCATATTATAGTGATTTCTGAAGGATCATGTGACACTGAAGACTGGAGTAATGATGCTGAAAATACAGCTTTGATCACAGGAATACACTACACTTTACTATATATTCACAGAAAACAGTTATTTTAAATTATTATAATATTTCACAATATTACTGCATTTTTGACCATATAAATGCAGCCTTGGTGAGCAGAAGAGACTTCTTTCAAAGACAAGTTTTGAACGGTTTTATAAGTGGTAATTCATATGTTATGGTGCTTTGAAACCCATGTTATAATCATGGTCAATGTAAACAATGATGGTAATAGTATTTCGATGATAAGATGTGGTAGTCTTTTGCACTCATGTAAAGAGATTGCAGCTGGAGTATTTAGAAATAATGTGTTTCACTGAATGCTTTGAACATGTTTCTCAACACTAATAATGCACTGTCAAAAATCACACTTTTGAAGGAATGTCACTTAGTTTGACAAAGTGATGTGTTCCTCTGTGTTTGTCGAGCTCAGACTGTCATGATCACGAGTGTGAGCGGGAAGCTAGGATACGTGTGTGTGGCGAGTGAAACGAATGTTCATGCGAGCTGTGCCGGAGGAATAATAATCACAGCGCTATTGATCCCTGGATAACAGTCGGACCTGATGAGGAGAGGAGAGAGAGAAGCAGCAGAAAAGAGAAATGAAGACCAGAAGCAGCACAGAAAACACAGATGTTGTGTCGAGGTACAAAAAAAACGTACTCGGTTACTAACGTAACCTCGGTTCTCTCTAGAGAGGGAACGAGTACTGCGTAATATCTTACGCTATGGGGAACACTCTTTCCTCGAGATATTGAAGCCAAAAATTATCCTTAATTTTTAATCATGCAAAACGCTTTTGCAGCAGCAAGCAGACAAGGGCGAGACAGCTCGCGCGCCCATTGGCTGCCTTGCTGGAAAAGCTGCAGCCTATCGAGAGAGGCACTGCGTGACGTAATGACGAATGGGGGCGCTTCGCGCCCATTTCGTCATGTCCCGCCAGTAAAGGCGTGGTCTCGCCCTATAATACCCTCGATAGCTGTATTTCCTCTGATTTTTCAACGCCGAAGCGAACCAGAGCGTATTCCAAGCACGGCAAGATACGCAGTACTCGTTCCCTCTCTAGAGAGAACCGAGGTTACGTTAGTAACCGAGTACGTTCTCTTACGAGAGTATCTCTCGTACTGCGTAATATCTTACGCTATGGGGAACACCATGCAACACGCCGTGCTGGTAGGGATCCAACACCAAAGTCCCAGGGGCCGAAGCCCGGGGCGCATATAGTGCATAATCACCATAAACTCACAGAGAGTGAGGGAAGAGAGGCTAGAAGCATCATTCCCTGTAAATAGCATCCGAAGGAGCTGATCATGTGACAAATAGACCATACCGTCAGGGTGAACATTCAGCCTGAACTGGGTGGCCACAAGTGTGTCGACAATTTAATGAGCTGCTGTACCGGTCAGTGAGCAATACGCAGGTCAAACTCAGTATCTGAGCCGCACTGCGGGCAGATAGCACTGAACTTTATACCGCCAAAAGCTTAGCTTGCAAGGCGGGAACCTCCAGGTTATAGTATTTTATAAATGTAGACGGCGAGGCCCAGCCCGCGGCCATACAAATATCTTGCAGGGTAACCCCGCTAGACCATGCCCACGAGGAGGCCATGCCTCTTGTGGAGTGCGCTCTAACACCCAAAGGGCACTGTAGGCCCTTAGAAGTGTAAGCCAGCGCTATGGCACCGACTATCCATCTGGATTGGCTCTGTTTCGAAGCGGCAAGTCCCTTAGCACGGCCGCCAAACGAAACGAAAAGCTGCTCAGTCTGTCTGAAACCAGACGAGCGGGACACATAAGCCCTTAGTGCCCAGACAGGGCAAAGGAGACTTGCGTCCTTCTCCTCATTGAGAACCGGAAGGGCAGACAGGGAAATCACCTGTGCCCTGAACGGTGTGTTGAGGGATTTTGGCACGTAGCCGTGCTTCGGTTTGAGTATGACCTTTGAGTCATTAGGTCCAAACTCCATGCATGACGCGCTCACTGAGAGCGCTTGCAAGTCCCCTACGCGCTTCACTGAAGCGAGAGCCATAAGAAACGCTGTCTTGAAAGACAAGTGTTTGATGTCTGACGACTGGATTGGCTCGAATGGGGCACCTTTCATGGCCTCCAAGACCGTGGAAAGGTCCCATGTCGGAACTGAAGGGGCCTGGGAGGGTTTAGCCTCCGAGCTCCTCTAAGGAAACGCACAACTAAGTCGTTCTTTCCTAGTGACTGGCCAGACACCGGTTTTACAAACGTTGCTATGGCCGCCACGTATACTTTGAGCGTGGAAGGGGTCCTGCCCTTATCCAGTAGCTCCTGAAGGAAGGAAAGCACTTCCGTAACCCCGCAGTCTACAGGTGAAAAGCTCTACGCTTGACACCAAGCAGAGAACACAGACCACTTCGAGGTGTAGAGCCGTCTGGTAGACGGGGCTCTAGCCTACGCGATCGTGTTTAACACCCCCTCTGGGAGGTCAGCGGGTACCCGTTGATGGCCCATGCGTGCAGGGACCACAAATCCGGGCGAGGATGCCAAATCGAGCCTCCCGTCTGAGAGAGGAGGTCTCTCCTCAACGGTAAAGGCCATGGGGCAGCGCTGGTCAGCTGCATCAGGACAGGGAACCACGACTGGTTTGTCCAGAGCGGAGCTATGAGTAGCACTGGGCATCCCTCCCTCCTGATTCGCTCCAACACCTGAGGAAGGAGTGAGACAGGGGGAAAAGCATATAGGGGGGGCGGCGGGGCCAAACATGGGCCAGCGCGTCCCGGCTTTTCGAGAAGAATCTCGGGCAGTGAGCGTTTTCTTGGGACGCGAACAGGTCCACCTGCGCTTTGCCAAACGTTTCCCACAGCAGCTGGATCGTCTGCGGGTGCAGAGACCATTCTCCTGCTGGGACGTTGTTTCTGGACAGCCTGTCTGGCCCCACATTTAGGTGACCAGGCACATGCGCCGCTCTCAGCGAGAGCAGGTTGTGCTGAGCCCAGACCAGGAGGCGTTCCGTCAGCCTGTAAAGGTTTCGGGACCTGACGCCGCCCTGGTGATTTATGTACGCCACCACTGACATGTTGTCCGACCGGACCAATACGTGGTGGCCTATTATCTGGGGACAGAAGCGCCTTAGCGCTTTGTCGACTGCTATTAATTCCAAGCAGTTTATGTGAAGGAGCTTCTCCCGTACTGACCATAGGCCAGCTAGCGGTCTGCCCTCGAGCAGCGCTCCCCGCCCCGATGTGGAGGCGTCCGTAGACACCACCTTCACACCCGAGGCGATCCCCAGACTCACACCTGACTGATACCAGTCGGTCACTTTCCACGGTTTCAGAGCTGAAACGCACTGAAGGTCGACCCTGAGGCGAAATAGACCCGCGGTCCACGCCCTGGGGGAACTCGTGCTTTTAGCCATAGCTGCAGTGGGCGCATGCGGAGCAGGCCCAACTGGAGTACGGAGGCTGCTGAGGCCATCAGACCCAGCATTTTCTGAAACCTTCTGAGCGGGACTATAGAGCCGTGGCGGAAGGATCTCGCGACGTGCTGAATATTCAATCCGCGTCCAGTGACAGGCGTGCTGTCATGGATAGCGAGTCTAACACTGTTCCCAGAAAGGAAATTCTCCGACTGGGGAGCAGTGAGCTTTTCGCCCAATTGACTGTAAGGCCCAGCTCCTCGAGGTGCTCGAGTAATGCGGCCCTGTGTTCTATGAGCTCCGTTCGTGAACGAGATAGAATCAGCCAATCGTCCAAGTAGTTCAAAACTCGCATGCCCCGAAGTCTCAGGGGGGCGAGGGCCGCGTCCATGCACTACGTGAACGTACGGGGTGCTATGGACAGGCCGAACGGCAGGACTGTGTATTGATATGCCTGGCCCTCGAAGGCGAATCTCAAGAATCGCCTGTGATGGGACGCTATTTGTATTTGAAAATAGGCGTCTTTCAGATCTATTGACATGAACCAGTTCCTCCTGGCGCACTTGCGCGAGGATTTTCCTGGTCGTAAGCATTCTGAACTGGCGCTTCCCGAGCGTTCTGTTCAGCAGTCGCAGATCTAGAATGGGTCTGAGCCCACCATCTTTTTTCGGTACCAGAAAATATCTGCTGTATAAGCCCCCTTCGCCCTGAGATAGAGGTTCTATAGCCCCTTTTCTCAGTAGTTTCGCTATCTCGGCTCGAAGTAGATGAAACACTTCGCTATACACCGTAGTTTCGACTCGCGCCGTATAACGGCGGGGGCGTCGAGCGAACTGTAGCGAACAGCCTCTCGTTATAGTGTTCAACACCCATTCTGATACCCCGGGAAGCCTTGACCACGCATCTGCGTGAATAGCTAGGGGTAGAATGAAATCTGGGCTCTGGCCGCGGCAGGACGGCGGCTCGAGAGCCCCTGTGTACTGGGAACACAGCACCGTGTTTACAGCGTTCGAGGCGGGGGGCGCGCTGATCACAGCGGGCAGCCTGGCCGCGCTCAGCTTCTCTATGGCGGGACGCGCAGAGAAAGCGAGCGGGGCGAATCCTGTGGGATTCGGCGCGTGTGAGGGAATGTGGGCACATTTACTAAATGCGGCACATTTTCTACACTGAGAATACTGTCAGCTCGCGCGACTAAATCACTGCTGTGTTTACAGCGTGCGAGGCGCACGCTGATCACAGCCGGCAGCCTGGCCGCGCTCAGCCTCTCTGTGACGGGTTGTGCAGAGAAGACGAGCGGGGGCGAATCCCGTGAGATTCGGAGTGTCTGTGAGAAATGCGGGCGCGAGACAGCGGGCACATTTTCTGCACGGAGAACACTCGGCTCGCGCCGACTGAATCAACGCTGTGTTCACAGCGTGCGAGGTGCGCGCTAATCACAGCGGGCAGCCTGGCCGCGCTCAGCTTCTCTGTAACGGGTTGTGCATAGAAAGCGAGCGGGGGTGAATCCCGTGGGATTCGGCGTGTCAGTGAGGAAATGCGAAAACAGCGGGCACATTTACTGCACTGAGAACACTGTCGGCTCGCGCCGACTAAATGTGTGTTAGTTTCGTTTTTACAGAAACCAAGGGACACGCATCGTGTAGTGTAAGCGGGCATTGTATGGGCACGTTCACTACATTTTCTGCACAACCAACATGAGTTGGTTTTATTTGTGCTAGCCCTGCACCGTGGCGGGCTGTGTCTGGGTGTGGGAATGGGCACTGGGACGTGGGCATTCTTACAACACTCGTAACACCATCGGCCGTGGCCGGAACACCAGAAAATGCACTCTTTATTGGATTTATCTGGGTAGCCATAGAAACGGCTTTTGTGCGCAGGCAAGCGGGCTGAGACACCGGCTGCTTCACTGCGAAATACACTGGGACAGTCACAACGCATGGAACTGAACGAGCGAGAAGTTTTGGTGGAAATCCGGCCGCAGCGGGATCTGAACACCGTCACTTTCCTAGAGAGACTAGGAAGGCCTTGAGACCTCGGGCTTTACCTCAATCCTCGGCCGGGGCCCGCGCTGAGGGGGGCGGCGTCCAGCAGAGCGAGAGCGCGGTGTTTGATCTCGGGCCTGGCGGCGCTGCTAGTTAGCCGAAACGACGGCCTTTCTGCGCAGGCAAGCGGGCTGTGGAACCAGCTTGCTCACTGCGAAATACACTGGAACAGTCACATTGCTTGGAACTGAACGAGCGAGAAGTTTTGGTGAAAATCCGGCCGCAGCGGGAACTGAACACCGTCGCTTTCCTAGAGAGACTAGGAAGGCCTTGAGACCTCGGGCTTTATCTCAATCCTCGGCCGGGGCCCGCGCTGAGGGGGGCGGCGTCCAGCAGAGCGAGAACGTCGAGGAACACGGAGCGCTCAGCTTCCGTCATCTCGGATAGCGTTAGCCACAAATGTATCTCACCATTCAGGCCGATGTAATCCACGGCTTGAGAGAGCGGACGCATCGGCTCAGTTTCAATGCCGTCTCCGGTAAGTTTGTCGAGCTCAAGTGCGGACGCGGCGGCAGACGGCGGCCGCTGTCCGTCTGGGAGCGACTCGAGCGAAAGCTCGCCGGTTCGCCCGCCAGCTACGCCGGGCTGGAAATAGCTCGGGCGCGCGCAGGGCGCGGCGCTTCTTGCGGCGCGGCATCACGGCGGGCTGGGATGCGGGCTCGGAGAACGAAGCTAGGCGAGTCCGCAGAGTCACCATAGGCAAGCGTTCACAATGATGGCATCCGCCGTCAGCGAGCGCGGTGGCCGCGTGATCCTCACCCAGGCAGGACACGCAGATGACGTGGCGGTCCTCGTCGCTGAGTGGGGCTCGGCAAGAACCACAGAAAGGCATCTTTAAAAAGACGCAGCTCTTTTAGAACAGTAGAAATGGGTGTTGCGTCACGTAAGCAAACACACACACACTTAGCAGAGTAAAAGGATATAGTACGCCGGAAAGCGCAGCAGGTACGGCAGTTGAAGGCGGCTGGGCCAGCGACTTCAGAAGATGGCACGTCCCGCTGAGAAGGCTACAAGTCAACGGCGCGGCTTCTCACTCTGGATCCCGCGATGCGTGAGCTTCGCGTGAAGAATGAAAAATCAGAGGAAATACAGCTATCGAGGGTATTATAGGGCGAGACCACGCCTTTACTGGCGGGACATGACGAAATGGGCGCGAAGCGCCCCCATTCGTCATTACGTCACGCAGTGCCTCACTCGATAGGCTGCAGCTTTTCCAGCAAGGCAGCCAATGGGCGCGCGAGCTGTCTCGCCCTTGTCTGCTTGCTGCTGCAAAAGCGTTTTGCATGATTAAAAATTAAGGATAATTTTTGGCTTCAATATCTCGAGGAAAGAGTGTTCCCCATAGCGTAAGATATTACGCAGTACGAGAGATACTCTCGTAAGAGAACGAGAAAAACACACATGCAAAGGGAAACACGGAGGCAGAAGTAGATGGAGACACGAGTGGAAGACTGAGGATGAGGAGTGAAGCTTTAAAGGTTGTATCAGCGATTTCAGGCCCAAACATAAATGATCACATTCATCTTATCTTCCCTAACGATCCACTAGCTGCACGCCCAAAAAGCAGCCTAGGCTCTGAGATCTACACACAAAAACAATTGGTTTCACCAACACTCAAAACCAGTGGCGGACCGTGCATTTCACACCTAGGCCTTCTGTCCTATCTGAATCAATAACTTTTAATAGTGTAGCAGCGCAAAGACTCTTTATAATTGTTGTTTTTATTTTGCACCGGCAGTTACAGGGTTAATGCGGTGAGTTCGGGAAAGGCCGGTAGAGAGAAACGAGCGCGTGAGTTCGGCTGGTGCGTTTGTGTACAGTTCTTGCGTTCCGAATCCGATTATAAGTTCAGAAACGGAGCCTTATGTTGTCGTTCAAGGGTTACAATAGTCCCTTTTCAGACGCTACAATAGTATGGATGTTTGAAAAAAATTACGTTTCGATCATAAATCTAAAAGAAAAATTAAGAAGAAAAGCATATTCACCACGGGGGTAAAAGCATTATCACCAAAACTACTGATTAGTTTTTACACAAAATCCATCCTTATTTCTTTCCTCAAGCAGACTTCAATTAGGCCTACTGTTATACAGGTTCTAACTGCGTTGCAGTTCCACAATGTCCTGTCTGTCCCGTCATATTTCTATATAAGCATAAGTTTTACTTCGCTTTAGGGCTGAGTGTGTCTGCTCGACAGAAGCAGTGGACACAGTCACGGTCACCGCAACACATGACGATGTGTACATCTGCCCCATGCTCTCACACAGAGTTTTGAACGAAATCAATAAGATCAGCGGGACTTTTGCCTTCAAAATCATTCGTGGCATAACTTACATTAGTCTGTTCTGTTTTAACCAGCGGACAGATCGAGCAGTGTTCCGTGACTCTGAGTTAAACTCAGGCTGAATAAGGGACTTTTTCCGGTAGGTTTGAAACTGCTGGGGGTCGAGGAGGGAAAGAAACATTAATTTTTGGGTTGAAAAACTATTAAATCTACAGGAATACATTTTAGTTTATGCAGTTCGCTACAGATGCGGATACTACCAGTAATAGTACGCGCTCTGAGCATCCAATCAAAGAACGAGAACATGCAGACGTTATTGTACGCCTGCTAGATGGCCCCGCTGCAGTCAAAGCGAAATCTGATTGGCTGATTAAATCTGACTGATTATCTGATTGGTTAAAGCAACAGTTTCATTGCCATTCATTTAAGTTACAGGCGCCCGCACTGTCGATTCTGAAGGCCTGAAGGCAGATTTATTTGGCCATGGCAACGCATGATGGCTGAAATATGATTGGATAAAAGCTCTAACATAAAAACACACTACTGGAAGCAGCGCGACCAAGAGAAAAGCTATGAAATTAAGAGAATGAACTATTGGGAATAATTTAATACTCATTCATGGAAAATATATATTAAAGTGCAAGTCAGTAATTCTGATAGTGTTTAGGCCAGCAGAGAAGGCCTTGCTGGCCCTGACGGCCCACCACTACTCAAAACCCAAATAAATAGTGTTCCAACCAATCACCGACAGGGGCGGGTGTTGTGAGGTTTAGCGCTTGTGCACGGCTGCACGCGAAGTCGGAGCTGAAGAAGAAGCCAGCGTCTATCAACCAAGTGTGCCGCACAAGCCCTGCAAAGTAGAGACCTGCGCGGGACGGATTTTGACGCGACCCCCAAAGAGCTCGCTGACGCCCCGTTGTGGGCCGAGACCCCCTGTTGGGAACCGATGGTTTAGAGGACAATTACTCAGAGTCGCCCCCTGTGGTTTCACAGAATAGTACAACGGCGAGCGCTTCTAGTATCAATGCCTCATCCATTTGGGGAGTCTCGCGCTGGGAAAGATAACCTAGGCTCAAGGCTGGCCTCACCTCATGCTCCGCAGGTCCCAGCCCCGGATGGCGGTGTCGTTGGCGGTGGCCAGCTGGGTGCTGTTGTGATGTGGGCTCCACTTGCCTGCGGTGAACTTCAGCTGCCCTTTTCCCTCCAGGGTGGCGCTGCTCGAGATCTGTGGGAGGAGAATCGATCCATCTCAATACATCTCAATCAATGGCTGCATATTCACCAGCAATCTAGTGCAATGTTTATACTGGGAGTGCAATGCACAGGCTGCCCTCGGCCTGGGAAGACCTTGCTGCTTTCTGGATCGTTCAGAGTGAAGAAGCTTCAGAGAAAACAAAAAACATCAGCAACTCATGATGCTTTTGATGAAGGTGTTTGACTATAGCAGAGAATGCAAACTTGATGGTCTTGTTTGTTTCAGATTTATTTATTGTGTTAATATAACGGAGTGCAACAGCTCATGTTTCAGTGCCATTGGCTCGGGAAGTATCATCCATTTTTCTTAAAATAAGCGTTTAGTTTGAAGTATTATTATTATTTTTTTAATCAGACAAAAAGACATAGGTACGAGGGAAAGAACTACTAGTGATAAAGTGTTCTTTCAGAGTTTATTTACAAAATCATTGGTTATGTAGCCTAGTTTTCACCAGGAATTCCACTATCTAAAAAATAAGTTGAAATAATGCAAACTGATGGCTTTATAATAAACTTTATTTTATATAGCGCCTTTAAAAAGTAGGCTATCTCAAAGCGCTTCACAAATATAGAAACATAATAAAACATACAATTAAACAAACAATGCATTAGTAATTGCTGACAGAGAGACGAAATAAAATACAAAATAAAAACATTATGAAGTATAGGATTAATAATAATAATACAACAATTATCTAAAAGCTACCCTAAACAAATAAGTTTTAAGTGATGATTTAAAAACACTAAGCGATTCTGCTTGCCTAATCTCAATAGGCAGGGAATTCCAGAGTTTTGGAGCATTTGACGAAAATGCCCTATCACCCATCGATTTTAGTCGGGTATGCGGAACAATTAAAAGGCCAGCTTCCGAAGAACGGAGATCACGTGCTGGTGTGTAGGGTGTTAAAAGTTCAGTTATATAATGAGGTGTCAGTCCATGCAAGGCCTTATAAGTAAGCATTAAGATTTTAAAATCAACACGGAATCTGACAGGGAGCCAGTGTAAAGATTCCAGTACCGGAGTAATGTGATCCCTCGTCCTGTTTCCAGACAGAATTCGAGCGGCAGAATTTTGTACCAACTGTAGTTTGTTAAGGGTAGCTTTTGAAACCCCAGCCAACAAAGCATTTACCATCAATTAACAACCATGTTGCTCTCTTTAAATGTCTGTGTATCAATTCTCTAATATGGAGCAAATGCAACTCAGGCGCATTTAAAAAATGTGCATGTGGCAACATTTCTGCAAAAATTATATTTTAGATGGTCTTATTTTTTAGCCTTTCATGACAGTGAAAGTGAAATGTCCAGTGAGTGGTGCTAAAAGCGAGTTCAGTTTTGTTTGAAGGTGAATCTGGCAACAATTTATAATGTTGGTCATTATGCGTATTGTGGCAGTTCGAGAACGAAATGTCCAGTGAGTGGGTTTTAAGCTGTATCGCGTTTGAAAATTATGCACCACCTACCGATGAGTTTTTTTAACGTGATTCGTGTTTCACAGGACTTGTACCCGGATGCTCCACATCAGAAATGCAATGCTGTGCTAGTTGAGCAAGTTTACTTAATCAGAAAAGCCAAAGCAAATCATGCACTTGTTAAAAGTGTTTTGTGGTCATAACATAGTACCGCACAAAAATCTTCCCATATAATCAGAATTTTTTTTATTTACTGCCTTAGTGTTTATTTTCAGCTGGAAACTGCAGTGAAATGCATGTATACATATGTATGAGGTTTTTGTTTTGTTTTGCAATAATATACTGTAGGAAGAGGCACGTTTTAAGATGAGAGTGCGAGCTAAGATAAAACCAGAATATACTTGACGCAAATATCTGAAATGTCAATAGAAAACACTGACAAACCTAAATTAATCTGGTCCTTTATCTAATAAATATTCTGAGCATTGATTGATGGCCTTGTTACTTGTGCCAAGTTGTG
Source organism: Chrosomus eos (assembly GCA_036326025.1). Lineage (NCBI taxonomy): Eukaryota > Metazoa > Chordata > Actinopteri > Cypriniformes > Leuciscidae > Chrosomus > Chrosomus eos. The sequence goes on from CM070832.1 coordinate 35,595,871, forward strand.
AATGCTGTAAGAGAAGCAGATTTTCCCACTCTTTGAAACTCTAACGCAAATTTTTCAGGATTGTCGCTCAGTTGACCACAGAGAAAACACTCAATACTACAGCACAAGCAGCAGCCTGAGCTACTGAACAAATCAAGACCCTTTAGATGAAATCTGAGAGCTTTCTGTTCCTCCGCTGACAGCTACGCATATACCACTTTGACTCTTCAAAAAGTTCATAAAGATTTGGGAATTTGGCGGATTAGTCCAAAATTGTCAGATTAAAATGTCTTTTATTTACATATAAACATTGATCAGAAACAGAAACTTAATCGAACCTGCTTGGTGCGCGAGTACAAACCGTTTTACTAAAACAAAGCGTCTGTTTACCAAACTGATGTTGCGTTGATGAATGTTTAAGTGGTGAGAAAAACCTAAATCAAATCGGTTCATCATATAAAGCACTGTCTCTTCAAAAAATTTGGACTAAACCACTCAATTCATTGGATTAGTTTATGATCTCTTAAATGAAACTTTTTGAAGCTCACAGTGGTAGTTACGTAGCTGTCAATGGATGGACTGAAAACTCACAGATTTCATCAAAAGATCTTCATGCTTGGTTAAAAGATGAAACCAAAAGTATTGCAGGTTTTGATGGTGAGTAAGAGGTGATAATTAATTGGAAAAACAATTTTTTTTGTGGAAGTATCCCTTTAAGTAAATCTGTAGTTTAAAGCTAAAGATGGCAATTTACTGTTAGTAAAATAGTCTTTTGCTTCTCATGAAAATGTACTTGATTTAAGATAATAGATTTGTACTGGAAAACAAGACAAAAATAACGAAAAAAGCCTGTTTGCACCCAGGACAAAACCATAACGAAAGGGAAATTCCAAAAAAATTATATAACTAAAAGAAAAGCAGTCTAATCCACAACTACATGATAAAGTCACTGAGGAACGATATTGATGAATCACTTCATCAGAAAATTTTTGAGATTGAAACATTGACACCAATTAGAATAAATTTGAAATGTGCCTGTGGATCACAAGATGTACAGCCTGGGATTATAACAATATAATATTTTCTATACAAAGTGTCTTATATAGCTGAAAATCATGATTTCTTCTTGTCCGACTTTATTAGTTTATTTTTTTCCATCATGTATCATTGTGTAATCAAAATATTTTATTTGACTTTTCTTTTGGTAATATTTCATTTATTTTATTTATAAAATCCCTAAATAAAATAAATAAAATGTCTTAATTCTACAACATTAAATTGTTTAAAAATAACTTTTATCTTAGCTTTATCATAAATCTTGCATCAATTCTGTTACCGTACCATACTTTGCCTTTAAATTTAGTGGAATTATCTCCCATAAATATGTAAGATACAGGAAATGATGTCACTTTACCTCACTGATAAGATCTGATCCACTGAAAGGAATGTGTGCTCTCTCTAAGAAAATATTTTAAAACTAAAAAATTCTTACACCAAGAGTAATTTTGTAAAACGTAAAAATTGTTACCACAATATCAAAAGGAAAAGAAAATGTATCACAGATCACACAGTGGGTTGTTTAAAAGTCTTTTAATCGTGATTTCATTCGTGCCATCATGTGCTCTTAGCATTAGCAAGTGGAGTTTTTGACGAAAAAATAAAAAAAATTAAATTCTGTTACCATTAAACTCTGTTTCTCTGTCACCATTGCCTAATGTGTGACTGTTACAGAGTTGACAAACACTACTATAAAGAAATCTGTTTTTTTTCTGTTAAAAGTAAAAAAAAAGAAGTTTGTGTGTTTGGCAAGCATTGAATAATTCAAATTGAATATGTTTTAATAAGATACTGAATAGAATTTCTGTTAAAGGCAAGCGGCAACCTCACGTGCTCGGCGGAGGAAATGAACCACCACCTCAGTATCACATTCAGTGACTCTGCTAGGGAGCAAGACCTCGGCCCCTGCGAGAAGCTCATCGACCCTCCAGAACCAGCAGCCCAGTTCAACATCTCCGGGCCCACCTTGAAAGAAGTGAAGGATGCGGTAATGGCAGCAAGATCAAATTCCACTCCTGGTCCCAGTGGAATACCTTATAAGGTCTATAAACAGTGCCCAAGGCTCCTTTTACGACTCTGGAAAATCCTGAAGGTGTTCTGGCAGAGAGGGAAGGTGGCTTCCCAATGGAGATCAGCAGAGGGGATCTGGATACCCAAAGAAGAGAATGCAAGTACCATCGAGCAGTTTCCGCATAATCTCGCTGCTCTGTGTCGAAGGGAAAATCTTCTTCAAGACCGTGTCACAACGGCTAATGGAGTTCCTCTTGAAGAACGGGTATATAGACACCTCAGTGCAAAAGGGGGGAGTCCCAGGAGTACCTGGATGCTTAGAGCACACAGGAGTGGTGAGCCAGTTGATCCGGGAGGCAAAGGAGAACAGGGGAGACCTTGCCATACTCTGGCTGGATCTTACCAATGCCTACGGGTCTTATCCCCACAAGCTGATCAAAGAAGCACTGACAAGACATCATGTGCCAGAGACGATCCGCAACCTTATTCTGGACAACTACAACAGTTTCAGATTGAGAGTTTCATCAGGAACGGTAACATCTGCCTGGCAACGGCTAGAGAAGGGTATAGAGCAGGTCTCAAACTCGCGGTCCCGCGGGGGATATTTTGTGGCCCCTACTTGACATTAAAGTTAATGTTAGTGCGGCCCGTCGTTGATGTGCCGCTGTTAAAAAAAGGATTTTTTATCCTTATGGGCTAACCATAGATAGTCTCGGACAGCTTACAGTGGTTGATTGTCAATAGTTGTCATAGACAACGGCGAGTGCTAATACAACTACTGCGCGCTCGCTTCAATTATGAGCGGCTTGCCGCGCGCCTACATTGAAATAACGAACTTGAGCTCGCAAAATTATAGTGAGCGCGATATGTGAACAGGCAAACAGCCCTTGGCGAGTTACCACCAATCAGGCACGACTACTGGCCACTCGCGAGCGACGTGTTGGAGAGAGACCCTGCTCTAAAACAATGTGAGAATAATAATTTTGAGCTTGTAATATGTGTCCAGCAGGTTGATAAGAAGGTTTGCTTTGATTTGTGCAAAGTCAGTAATTTGAGACACATACATGTGTAGAAAGAATTCAATAAGACGGGCAGACATGACTGCAAATTCTGCAAAAAAAAAGAGTATTTCAAAAGCAATAATTGTTTTTCTAAGTATAATAAAAGGAAATGTGCCTTCCAAAAAAAAAATAAACATTCAATATCATTAATGTGTTGTATAAAGAAAATAAAAAGGACATAAGCAAATATAAATATCACAAATATGTGTTATAGGAAAAGACAAAGAAAGTTAGTAAAAATGAACTTCAACTGTCAGAAGGACAGCTCATGAAGAACCAATCATGTACAGAAAGGAATGTTCAAATTCAGAGGAACAGTTCAGAAGAAACGTTAATAATAAATATTGAGAAGATTGGATCAGTTGTGCTCCTTTTTTATAATACTTGAATACTATTTTTTTGTGGAAAACTTGATGCGGCCCAGCCTGACCCAGACTCTACCTCCAGCGGCCCCCAGTTGAGTTGAGTTTGAGACCCCTGGTATAGAGGGTATGCACATGACGTCACCGTCGGCCGGAGTAGTGGCAGCATTTGTTTTCAGCGTGAATGCCGTGAAAAACACACAAAACACATCTAAAACGGGAAAGAGCTTTGCGATTGACTGTACAACTAGATTTGACCAGAAATCTGAGGTACTGTATATTTTTACAGACTGCAAAAAGCTACAGAACAGACTATATTCTGCATAATTGGATGTTTTTAAATAAACACTGACAAAAAACTATACAAGTTTTAGGGCTGGACGATATGATGATATACAGTATAACATTAATGTAAGTGATCACTCGGATTTAGACCTATTTATTGTATTTATAAAACTTTTACAGGCAAATTTTCTTAATTTATTTCCCCGGCGTCGAAATCAGGCACATATAAATGTCAGGAAACACGATTCCTGGCTGCATGTCAATATCCATGGATCACTGGATCTTTGATAAGTTGTAAGGAACACTATATCGAGTCCAACTTTTAGTTTAAACTGATAATAGTTTGTTCTACTCGCGTTTTCGCAGTTTCCCCTATTAACTCCAGCCACGCAGCAGCTCTTGTGCCACTCAGTCCGGCTGAGGGGGGCGTGTTCCAGCGGGAAAGTGACGCTAATGCATTCCCTCTATTATCACCGGCTGTACAATCTCCGTACCACTCTTCGCTCTAGCCATGAACATGATCGTCAAATCAGCAGAGGTGGAATGTAGAGGCCCCATGTCTAGATCTGGTACTCGGCAGCCACCCATAAGAGCCTTCATGGATGACCTTACTGTGACAGCAGCTTCAGTTCCCGGGTGCAGATGGCTTCTTCAGGGGCTCCAACACCTCATCCTAGGGGCAAGGATGAGTTTTAAGTCAGCCAAGTCCAGGTCCCTGGTTTTAAAGAAAGGCAAAGTGGGGTCGATCGGTTCCGCTTTACCTTGGAGGGGACAAAAATTATTTCAGTAATAGAAATACCAGTCAAGAGCTTGGGGAAGATCTTTGACAGCGCCCTGAAGGACACAACCGCACTCCAAAAAAACAGAAACGACATGACGAACTGGCTCACGGCAGTCGGGGCTTCCAGGAAAGTACAAAACCTGGATGTACCAACTAGGAATCCTGCCAAGGCTTCTCTGGCCCCTTCTCATATACGAGGTACCCATGACAATGGTAGAGAACCATCAGTCAGTTCCTCAGGAGGTGGTTAGGACTCCCACGATCCCTGAGTAACATCGCCCTCTATGGCCATTCCACCAAGCTGCAACTTCCCATCAGCAGCTTGTCCGAGGAATTCAAGGTCACACGTGCCCGGGAGGTCATGATGTACCGAGATTCCTCCGATGCCAAAGTCTCCTCAGCTGAAATCTGTGTTAAGACGGGAAGGAATTGGAAGGCACAGGAAGCGGTGGACAGAGCGGAGGCTCGGCTGAGGCATGGTGTCTTGTTTGGCAACGTGGCAGTGGGACGTGAGGCCTGGGTTTCCCTAAGCCACGCTATGACAAATAAAGAGGGAGGGAGAAGCATCAGTTGTTGCTGGACGAGACGTGGTGATTACATCGGAGTCGACCAGGCAGGTGGTCACAGTGGAGCTTACTGTCCCCTGGGAAGACAGATTGGAGGAGGCAAATGAGCGCAAGAGAGCCAAATATGCAGAGCCGGTGGAAGAGTGCAGGAGCGGCGGCTGGAAAACACGCAGTCAACCAGTGGAGGTCGGAGGGTGTCTGTTGATTAAAGACCCGAAACACACTTTGACCCCGGGTTTATCACTGATGACGTGTCCAAGTAGCACCAGAAGGTGTATGTTAGAACTTAGTGAACAGTTTTTTCCTGAACTTTTTGAAATGCAAAATGTATCTCCAATTATAGAATCACTCATTTAAAGTGACAGACGACAAAACAGCAGAGCTTATAATAAACAGAAGGATATCGTCCGCTGGTGTGGACACTAATAACGTCATCTTTACAGTTACAGTTCTTGTGTGAAAGGGGCTTTAAGAAAATTATTCTTTGCACTGTAGAAAAAAATAGACACTAGTTGATCTCATATTTTGTAATATCTGTTATGTTTTATTTTTGTACCATTGATTATTTTCTTAGCCGATTTGTTTGAGAAGACGTGAGTCTGGTGGCCGCTTCTCACTTTTATTCAGCGAACAACACTAGCAGACGCAGTGTGGCGATAAACACATCAACCTGAGCTTTTCTGAAGAACTGAGGGATGAGCGGATGGGGGAGGTTGATGAGAGTGTGTGTGTGTGTGTGTGTGTGTGTGTGTGTGTGTGTGTGTGTGTGTGTGTGTGTGTGTGTGTGTGTGTGTGTGTGTGTGTGTTGTGAGGATGGGGGCGGCATAAGGGAAGATTTGCATGAGGCAGATTAGCATTCTTCACGACACCGCTGGAATCTAGCTGTGCCGAGAGCTTTCCGAACATCCTCTTTCTCTTTCTCTCTCTGCCTCCCCCTCTTTTCCCTCTCTCTGGTTTTAATGGGCACGCTGCACTCAGCAGGCCTTGCCACTCGATAACCTCCCCTCGCTTTGCATGCAAAGCTGACATTAGCGGGACCTCATGGAGCGGCTCAGTGTGATGTCGACGACGGGCCTCCGTCGGGAGAGAGAGTGTTTTCACACGTGACGGCTCGTCAAATGTCGAGTCAAGGTTGTGTTCGCAAAGGCCTGTGACATTGCAGTCCATTAATTAGTAACGACTGCAGATGATTATTAATGAACATTATGTGCAAAGCAGTGAAGCTCCATCAGTTTAGACTATCAGGCTTTTAGAGCTTGTGATTTCCAATCAGGTGCGAAAACACTGACGGAATTGTGGAATACATTCATAAAATGGAATTTACTGTAGAATAAAGAATGTCATGAAATTTGGCGGAATTTGGATGAATAAATCAAACACACTTAGTCAAATCATGATATGGACAAGTGTGTGTGAATATTAAACCACAAAAAAACTATTGCTATTGAAATATGAAAGTTTGGTTTAACTTGATGACAGAAATATCTTACTGAATGCACATCTCAAAGATATAACAGTAAAACAGTTTACTAAAACATTATTTTTAAGGAACATCACACAATTTTTCATCCATGTTTTAATTGAAAGAGTAAACCTTTGTTGTGCAGCACTTTGTTTGGCCAAAACATTCAACGAATTATTCAAGTATCATTTGATTACATTTTAAATGATGAATTAAAACGTGTTATGCATTCATTTGATTCCCAATGGTTTTGCTATTCAATCATAAAACACAGAACTTCAGATTTTTTATTTTTTATATTTGAACTATTATTGTAAAAATTTGAAGTATTTAACTGTTAAAGATGTATAAAATCAACTGCTTAGATAACCATTTTAATTATTGGAATTGAAGTTAACCATTAAAGGGCACCTATTATGGCATTTAAAATGTTCCTAATATTGTTCTGGGAGTCCCCAACAACAGTTTTACAAGCATGAAATGACAAAAAACACTTTTGTTGTCTTATAATATGCATTTATTTTTACCTGATTTGCTCACCGACTGCCATATGAATCGTTTAGCGAGTCATTTTTCCAAACACCGCCTTTGCGTGACGCTAATCTGCGGTGATATGTTAGCTCCATAGCCCAAAGGAGTGACACCGAGCCGACGGGGTGTCATTGGTTGTTGCGTTAAATCTTACCCAGATACAATAGTGCTATTTTCTGATTGGCTAACAACACCAGACGAACAACACCAGAGGAGACGCGCTTGATTCCTGCCGGTTCCACAGTGAGAGCGGCGCCGCCAGAGTTTTGGGCGCTGCGGCATATTAAATATATTACAAATAGTTTTTCAGCGTGAGAAATACAATGTGTGGCGGGAGAACGTGACAAAAGACCGAAATGAGTGACTGTCACGCTCAATGCGTGACACTTGAGAGCCCTGCACATATTTCAATACAATTGACATTAAAGACCTAGAAGCTGCGCTGTGCGTACACAACACACAAAATAATTATTGAGCATGATACATAAAACATAAAAGCAACAATTAATATTAATAATACTTACAGGTTGTGATTCGGAGAAGGAAGCTGATCCAAATAAACTCGGTACTGAACCGGCTTCCTTCAGTATCAGCCGGCCCGCAATTCCATACTTTATAGCATTTAGGTTTGTGAAGCAATCATCTTCAAAATGAGGCGAACACAGAACGAGTTTGGGCTATAATACTTCTGTGGTATAGTTGTATATATGAACACAGAACAAGGTTCGGGCTATAATACTTCTGTGGTATAGTTGTATATATGAACACAGAACAAGGTTCGGGCTATAATACTTCTGTGGTATAGTTGTATATATGAACTGTAGCCACTTAGTCTTCAAATGCTCCTCACTGGGCAGATGAAAAAAGTTTGCTTTTGCGTCGCAGTTCAAAAAACAGCGTCTCGTCGACATGATGTTAGTTTTCCCTGGCGTCTCCGAACGCAATAAGTGGGCGTATCTTATTCAAAAAATTTGTACAAGTGACGTCATAAAATTAGAGAAAAAGCATTGTTCGTCTATCGATTCATATCAGCGACTCAGAGTCGACTCTTACTTTTGAGAGACAATAACTTTGTATACGGTGAACTTTCATATTTAACACTTTGCAGGATGTTTTCGTTCACTTAGATCTATGTTGCACACTACATGAAAGGTAATTTTCAAAATTCCATAATAGGTACCATTTAAAATGTAGCCCAGAAAAATGTAAATGGAAAACACTGGGAATTTGGGGGATTTATTTTTTTAAAGGGCCCCATGCAAAATATGAAAGTTCACCGTATACAAAGTTATTGTCTCTCAAAAGTAAGAGTCGACTCTGAGTCGCTGATATGAATCGATAGACGAACGATGCATTTTCTCTAACTTTCGTACGTCACTTGTACAAGTTATTTTAATAAGACACACCCACTCAGTGCGCGCGCCAGAAAACAGTGAAAACAACATGTCGACGAGACTCTGTTCTGAAGTGCGAATCAAAAGCGAACTTTTTTTTCACTGCCCAGGGACGAGCATGTGAAGAATCAGTGGCTAGAGTTTATATTTACAACTATACCACACAAGTATAGACCAACCTTGAGCTGTGTTCGCGTTATTTTAATGACGATTCCTTTACAAATGCTTTCATGCATTCGCGAGTCGCCTGATACTGAAGGAAGGTTCAGTACCAAGTTTATTTGGATCAGCTTCCTCCTCCGAATCACAACCTGTAAGTACTGTTAATAATTGTTGCTTTTAATGGGTTCTGTAGCATGCTCAATAAGTGTGTGTGTGTGTGTGTGTGTGTGTGTGTGTGTGTGTGTGTGTGTGTGTGTGTGTGTGTGTGTGTGTGGTGTGTGTGTGTGTGTGTCAGTTACGCTCAACGCAGCTTAGGTCTCCAAGCTGTGTGTTTGTGTGTGTGTGTCAGTTACACTCAGCGCTTAGGTCTCCAAGCTGTGTGTGTGTATGTGTGTATGTGTGTGTGTGTGTGTCAGTTACGCTCAGCGCTTAGGTCTCCAAGCTGTGTGTGTGTGTGTGTGTGTGTGTGTGTGTGTGTGTGTGTGTGTGTGTGTGTGTGTGTGTGTGTGTGTGTGTGTGTGTGTGTGTGTGTGTGTGTGTGTGTGTGTGTGTGTCAGTTACGCTCAGCGCTTAACCTAGGTCTCCAAGCTGTGTGTGTGTGTGTGTCAGTTACGCTCAGCGCTTAGGTCTCCAAGCTGTGTGTGTGTGTGTGTGTGTGTGTGTGTGTGTGTGTGTGTGTGTGTGTCTGTGTTGTGTGTGTGTGTGTGTGTGTGTGTGTGTGTGTGTGTGTGTGTGTGTGTGTGTGTGTGTGTGTGTGTGTGTGTGTCAGTTACGCTCAGCGCTTAGGTCTCCAAGCTTGTGTGTGTTTTTTGAAATAGAGTGTATTGTAGTACTGCAGTGCTTTATCAATATGTTTAAGCTTTGGGTTAACGCGAAAAACAACTGACTGGGTCATCTGACCAATCACCGCAGATTAGCGTCACGCAAAGGAGGGGTTTGGACAAATGAGTCGTCAAACGAATCATTAGGGAGTCGGTGAGCAAATCAGGTAAAAATAAATGCATATTATAAGACAACAAAAGTGTTTTTTGTCATTGCATGCATGTAAAACTGTTGTTGGGGACTCCCAGAACAATATTAAGGACATTTTAAATGCCATAATAGGTGCCCTTTAAAGCTATTGTTATAACATTTTTGCCCTTCAGAAGTCTTAGGTCTTAGTGTGTGAATGTTGTTTTTTTTTCCAAGTAAAAAAGCATTAACATTCTTCGAAATATATTTTGTGTGTGTGTGTGTGTGTGTGTGTGTGTGTGTGTGTGTGTGTGTGTGTGTGTGTGTGTGTGTGTGTGTGTGTGTGTGTGTGTGTGTGTGTGTGTGGTGTGTTCCACAGAAGAAATAGAGATGCAAACTTTAAATGACTTTCACTGTTATGGAACTGAGCATGATGACTTTTATTGATATGCAGTGCGAGTGTCATGAAACATGGCAATTATGAAAATAATGAATCTCACCGTGGCCTTGCTGGAGCTCTCCTGAAGGTCCCAGAGCAGCACGTGGTTTTCAGCCAGAGATATCACACGCTTTCCGTCACCCATGGGCTCCCATAATACACTGCAGGAGACATGAGAGAGGACATTGTCGATGGCTCACCACAAATTCAAAGCCATTTTAAGGAAGTTACTGATTGAATGGTGCTCTTTGCATGATGTTGATAAGGCTATGAGGTGTAGAGCAATTAACTGAATTACACAGTCTACATATCTATTATCATTAGCTATCCAGACATCAGATGCAGTACATTGAGACACAGAGAACATCTGTGTGTGTAAAAAAACTGGCAAAGACAAGTTAAAATGTCATCTGCAATCAGAGTATTTAATATGGATATATAAATCACTAAAATTGGATTTACTATGACAAGACTTTCCATACACCAGTAGCACCAGAAGCATATATTTACATACATAACTTATTTCTGTGTATATACATAATTTATCCAATTAATTCAATTCAATAACTGAATAATCAAATCAAATAACTTAACATAAAGACACATCTGAATTCAACTGTATAATTCAATGAATAATATGTAGGCTTTAAACTTTAAAGTCCCCCTGTGGTGAAAATCCAGCTTTCAATGTTGTTTATATGTCTATATGGTGTTTTTAATATGCTTTAAGACAAACCATGTGTAAATTCATAAGTCGACAGCATTGCTGAGTATTTTCTCCTTAAAACTGCAGTGAACCAAAGACAGTCTCAAAAACACGCTTTGAAATCGCTGGTGTTTCTGATGTGACAAACTAGCTTTAACCAATCAGATCAACGTGTGATCGTCAACCAGTGGATCTCTGAGTGAGTGGTGAGTGGAGGCGGGGCTCATTTGCATAATTATAGATCCGCGAATAGTAAATGAGGCAAGGGTGTCGAGTTACATTCGAGATAAATTAAGGCATTAAAAAAAACATCAGGAAAAAAGATTAAATATATCGTTTTGGAGATCAAGATAAGTGTGATAAAAAGATAAAATTAGACTTTAATTAAAGAGGTATCATAGAGAGTCATAATACCTAATATACAATAAATTAATTTTCAATTATTCTACTCTGTTGGTCCATATAAAGGCTATGATGAATAACAAAGATATTGAAAAGACTCTCAATTAGTGTGACTGCATCAAAGTTGAACACACACAGTACATTTGGGCTAAACACACTTAAAGAAAAAAAACAAAAGACTTAAAAAACAATGAAAAACACCTTTTAACTAAATATTTAGTTCATCATTAGACAAGAACACAATGCTACTGAAAAATGTGTAGTAGTCCCACTATTTGTAGTTAACACTGACCTACATTGCATGTATAAAACTAACCAGGAAGAAGTGTATACGTGATGCTTGGGTAAATGGTAAATGATTTAAGTTTGATCTGAGGGAAGAAGGCAAAGTAGGAGGAGAGGTGTTGCCGGGGAACCCATGTGTAGCAAATGTCCACAATATAAAAGGTGTGCAAGCATCGACTGGCCTCCGAACATCGCAGAGATTACTTCATCATTACTGAAAGTATTGACTGACCTATATAACACAGTTTGCTTTTGTTTCTACTAAGGCTCCAATTGATCTAGCAGCAGTGGCTCTGATAACCCATCACACAGCCATTAGCCTGTCTCACGCTGCCATCACTGCTCGCTCAGCACGTCCTGCGCACAAAATCTCACAAATGCTCCATTGGCCACAAAGTGCTCAATGGGCATTGATTAAGAGGCGTCCACCAGCTTTCACAACGAAGCGGTTCTATTCTGTGAGACGAAAAACTAAAAACAAACATAAAACACAGGAGGTGACAACAATTTTACATTGATATTTTGTCTATTTTCTTCAGGGGAGCCTAAATTGACACATTTTCAAAACAGGCACATATGTATTTGAGAGAGAGAGTACAGAGAAAGTTTGAGAAAGGCATGAACATTCCCTGTGATGCATTTTAACACTAGTCTCACATCGTCAGAATCTGGACTAATTGATCAACATGTACAACAACAATGACAATAGTTTTTTTTTCTGACATATCGGGGCAGGTATATGTGGATTTGTCTTTGGCTGACTAAGCAAACACCAATAATGTGTTATTGTTTTCAGCATGAGCCATGTGGGAATCAGGGATATGAGGAAGCAAGACACGTCATTCATCTTAGACAGCCGATATCACAACAGCAAACAACACACTATGAGACCCTCATTACACACAAAGAGACAGACCCCTGAATCCGTACAGACTATAGAAATGCATTAATTGTGAATATAAAGGTCCATAAAATAAACCTCAATATGACCATCGTTGTGGACCATATTGCAGCAACTGCATAGTTCTTCTGCATTATGGTTTCTATTTCATGACTAGTTTGGTGCTTTGAGCACATATAAAAATGCCTCCAAATCGACTTATACCCAACCGTTGGATTTTCAATTACATTTGGGTCTCTACACTGGACCTAAATACATTACTTTCTCTGGCGATGTCATTAAAAGCCTGCCAAATGATTACTGTCACCAGACAACCCAGCCACGCTGCTCTGATCAACATCATTCACCCTCACCCAGGTACGGTTTGAATCTTGAGGGGTTTCAGCTTGTATATTACTTTCCCTTCTCGTGGTTTCTGTCAGGGACTTGAAGAAAAACTTTTGTGTAAATCCCAAACAACCTTACCTAAATCAGTATACACTTTGCCTGCCAGCCCTTTTTCAATAGTCACTGGCCAAATCTTCCCCTTGAATATTTTCCTACCATTGGCTTCTTCCAAATGATCCACCCAAAAGAAGGATGCTCTTCTTTGCCTCAAAGACCAGAAGAATGAACTTAAGTCATTTGGTCACATCCATTGAGACCTGCCAGTCATGTACAGATGCAAGGACTTGGTTTCTGCTCCTGGCTGTTTACCAGCCCCCTTAAAAATCAGAAGCACGCTCCAGCCTCCCCCACCCCAGCATGGGTATTTTGGGGTATCTGACATCCTTGTATTACATTACCTTAATCACCAAAAAAGATGTTAAGGGCAACCGTAGCTTCATAGCTCTGGTGAAAGCTAGTAACCTGCTTACCCAACCACATATACCAACAACAGTCAAAATACCCTTGGATGCCATGCAGGCCTTGTGCCTTCCAGGCAGACGTGACTGGTCGACTGCTCTCAATCAACCTTTCAGCTTGTGGCAGGTGGCCTGAACTGCTGTTGTAGCCTTGAGGCTGCTGTAGAAACATTAAGGCCATTACTTGTACACACAGTCCCCTTGTCCTACTGGACACGGTGGGTAGACAGATTTTCTAATTGAAAACACTTTAAAATTCACTCTTTTCTTAAAGGGCCCCTATCATGCTCTATTACTGGATCACAAGAATAAATTTGCACAAATCTGTTAACAGGCTGACATGCATCAAACTGCATAGTTTTAGAAAGCAGTCGTTAGAAAAAATGTGAGAACACAACAAATGGTTGTTGTTGTACTGCTGAGGAATAGTATTAAAATGCATTTTAACCAGTGATTCTTCAGTTCCTCTGAATGATGTTTTGCCCTTACAGTAAAACATACAGTGTTTACTCATAGGGATAAACCAGCTTTATAACTACCTTTGCTTGAAGGCGAGCCAAAGTAGTCAGCAGCCGGACATTATGGAAATATGTTACATGGTGACGGAGCTACGTCAAAGGAAAAATGGCAGGACTGGAAGAAGCAGTCAAGCAACAGGAGGTGACAGTAACTGTAAGTGTTTTTGCGTTTTTTTCCTTTTTGATTTTAGCGCAGTTGTAGTTACTAGGAAACTTGTTTACTGTGATCGCGTGCTATAGTCGCGTTGGTGAAGTGTTCGGGTTTGTTCACGTTGGTAAACAGTTTTGGTAGTGAGGCGTGTCCAGCTGAATTCAATTACGACATATAAGTTGAGTATAAAATCAAGTAGTATACCGTGGCAGCCCTCTTGTGAAGTCCTCATCACGTGAAGCCCGAAGAGTGTAAAGACCAACGACTCTACCTGCACGACTCCACCGAGCAAGGACACCGACAAGGCACTTGAGTATTTTTTTCTTATTATTTCCTTCCTCTTCTACACAACTTGTTCTCATATTTCTGTTTGTGACCTCTCTTCACTATGTGCTTCCAAATCCCTACTATTACTAACAACCTGCATAATTTTCCTGTGTCTTCTAGTACATTACTTTCTTTTCATATCGGTCTCTGGAATTGCCAGTCTGCTGTAAACAAAGCTGATTTCATTACATCTATTTCTAATCATTCAGGTCTCAGCCTATTGGCCCTGACTGAGACCTGGATCAGACCAGAGGACACTTCCACCCTTGCTGCTCTCTCCACTAACTTCACTTTATCACACACCCCTCGTCTGACCGGATGGGGTGGAGGTACTGGTCTGCTCATCTCCAATGATAAGAAATGTTATCCTCTACCACCTCTGTGTGACAACCGCTTCATATTCAATTACTATCACCATCACATTTAAATCCATTTTGTAGTTTGTTTATTGTCCCCCAGGTCAACTTGGCAGTTTCTTGGAGGAGTCTCATCCTTCCCCTGAGGATGGTACTCCTCTCGTAGTTCTTAGAGACTTCAACATCCACCTAGAAAAGTTGCTGATTGCTGATTTCCACTCTCTGCTTACCTCATTCGAGTAACTACTGCAGCTACTCACAAATCAGGTAACCAACTAGACTTATTTACACACTTACTACTACACTGACCATACGTGGGTCACTCCGCTGCACACCTCAGATCACTTTCTCCTCACTCTTAACCTCAACCTGCCTCAGGACACAACATACATTCCACCACAGGTCACCTTTCGGCAAAACCTACACTCACTCTCACCCTCTCGCCTATCCTCTTTGGTCTCATCCACACCTCCTCCCCCTAATCAGCTCTAACACTAGATATTAACAGTGCAACTGATACTCTTTTCTCCACTTTAACATCCTGCTTAGACAACTTCTGCCCCCTTTCCTCCAGGCCAGCCCGCGACACACCCTCTGCTCCCGGTTATCTGATGTTCTCTGCAAACATTGTTCTAAACTCAGGGATCAGAGAGGAAGTGACACAAATCGAAAAGTCCTACTGACCCTGGTCTGTATCAATCCCTCCACTTTTCCTTCTCTGCCAACGTGTCTACTACTAAAATGACTTACTATCACAACAAAATTAACAATTCTTAAAACTCTTGCACGTTTTCCACAACCTTCTCCTCTCTTCTTAACCCTCCTCCTCCTCCATCAACCCTAACAGCTGACGTTTGCTATACTCTTCATAAACAAAACAACCACCATCAGCGGCCAATTTGCCACACCACAAACTGACACACACACATCTTAACAGCTAACACACACATTCTACCCTCCTTATCTCTGCTTTCAGAGGCAGAAGTCTCCAAACTCTTCCTTTCCAATCACCCTACTACCTGTACACTTGATCCTATTCCCACTCATCTACTTCAAGTCATTTCTTCCTCAGTTGTGCCCGCACTTACTCACATCATCAACACCTCTCTTCACACAGGTACTTTTCCCACAGCATTTAAGCAGGCTCGGGTAACCCCACTGCTTAAGAAACCCACTCTAAAACCAGCACATCTGGAAAATTACAGACGGGTATCCCTTCTTCCAGTTGTTGCTAAACCACTTGAACGAGTTGTTTTAAACCAAATCTCTGCCTTTCTTACACAGAACAACCTCCTGGACAACAACCTGTCTGGTTTCAAAAGTAGACACTCAACTGAGACTGCCCTGCTCTCGGTTATTGAAGCTCTGAGACTGGCAAGAACAGCATTCAAATCCTCAGTTTTCCTCCTGCTGGATCTGTCTGCTGCCTTTGACACAGTTAATCACCAGATCTTTTTGTCAATCCTAAAGATGAACGGCATCTCAGGAACTTACCTCTCAGATAGGTCGTTCAGGATGTCGTAAGGGGTGACGTGTCTAAGTTGCAACATCTAGCTACTGGAGTGCCTCAGGGGTCAGTGCGTGGACCACTTCTCCTTTCCATCTACATGTCATTACTAGGATCTGTCATTCAGGAACACGCTTTTTCCTATCACTGTTATGCTGACGACACACAAGTCTACCTCTCATTCCAGCCTGATGATCCGACGCTTGCTGCTCGCATCTCAGGCTGCCTTACAGACATTTGTTGCTGGATGAAGGACCACCACCTTCAACTAAACCTTGTGGAGACAGAGCTGCTTGTGGTCCCGGCCAATCAAACACTACACCACAACTTCTCCATTCAGCTAGGTTAGTCATCCATAACTCCATCAAGGTCAGCCAGGAACCTTGGAGTTGTAATTGATGATCAATTGAACTTCACAGACCACATTGCTAGGACTGCCTGGTCCTGCAGATTTGCCTTATACAACATTAGGAGGATCAGGCCCTTCCTATCAGAGCATGCTCCAAAACTCCTTGTCCAAGCGCTTGTTGTACAGACTGGACTATTGTAATGCTCTCTCGGCAGGCCTTCCAGCTTTTCAAATTTAAATTGCCGCTCGCATCAAATTCAAGGCACTGAAGCTTGCCTACAGAACCACCAATGGCTCTGCTCCCTTTTACCTAAACTCATTACTCCAGACTTACGTGTTAACCAGAAGCTTGCGTTCTGCAAGTAAACGTTGCCTTTGGTGCCATCTCAAAGAGGCACAAAATTACTTTCACGGACCTTCACCTTGCTGGTGGAATGACCTGCCTAACTCAATCAGAGGTGCTGAGTCCGTAGCAATTTTCAAGAAACGACTGAAGATGCTTCTTTTATGAAACACCATATTTCATTTTCTCTTCTATTCAATTATCTTTTTTTATTATTATTATTATGTAGACTGTGTTAGACTAAACTGGGAAGGGTCTATTGGTAGTTTAAATGCTTCTATTGCTCTCCTCATTTGTAAGTCGCTTTGGATAAAAGTCTGCTAAATGCAGTGGTGGAAAGAGTACTGACAAATTGTACTTAAGTAAAAGTATTGCTACTTAAGTAATAATTTACTTGAGTACAAGTAGAAGTATTGAAATATAATATGACTCAAGTAAGAGTAAATAAGTAGTTTGCTTAAAAACTACTCAAGTAACTACGTTACAAAGTACTTTAGTATTTTTCTATTTTTACCCAAAATGGGGAGATGATAGCGAAATGGAGCGCTAAACACTCTCATGTAATCTGTTTCATTCATACTGAAGGCCCAGTACTGATGCATAGAAGTATTAAACTTACACATTTCAGGAAATGCCTTATATTGATATAATAACATGCAATTAGTGATGAAACATGAAGACAAACACATTATAACTATAATATATCTGTGTTCATCAAACTATCAGGTATTTTCAAAAGAATGATGTATGTCTTTAAAGGGATAGTTCACCCAAAAATGAAAATTAGCCCATGATTTACTCTCCCTCAAGACATCCTAGAAGATATGACTTTCTGCTTTCAGTCGAATACAATCAGAGTTATTTTAAAAAATGGCCTGGCTCTTCCAAGCTTTATAATGGCAGTGAATGACTGGAGAAAATTTGAAGCCCAAAAAAGTGCATCCATCCATGATAAAAGTGCTCCACATATAGACTACTAGCTTTCTCTGTTGTCAAGAGCAAATTTTGTATTACTAATTTTGAAAAGTAAGTCCAAGTAAGATCATTTGAATGTTTTTATTTGAATCATTTCATAATTGAAAGCAAAGAAGGTTAAGTGAGAGGTCCGATAAAAAAAAGGTATGAAAAACAATATAACAGTATGAATAAAAAATTCCCAGTAAAAAAAAATTAAGTGGGCTATGATTAACATGTTAAATTAAATTATCTTTTTTTCGTTGTAGCCTACCGAAAATGTGCTGGGAGCCCACTATTGCTATAGGAACGAACTACACTTTTACATGCATCTGATTGACAGAAATCATGCGATCTTATTTCATTGTTTTTTTCAGCTTTGTACAAAGTTTGCTTCGTATCTTTAGTTTTACTGTATTGTTAAACAGGGCGAGCTTTACTATTAATTGAACTGTGTGCATGTATCTTGCTCCGTCCATGCTATAACTGGGTCCATGGTATGAGCCGAGCTTTTTTATTTACTTCTACTGCTCAGTGCTCTGGTATTATCAATGGTATGACCCATTTCAGTAGTTGCCATACTTAAATATGAGCAGAATACTCACTTACATTCACTGAAATATTGAAACGTTAGTGCTACTGATTCAAAACACGAGCGCCAGTGATTGAATGTCAAAGCGCGGTTTGAAAGCCCCCGCCCCCAGCCGAACTGAAAGTTTTGATTGGTTTTGCACCGGAGTCAGACCTGTCTGTTATTGGCTGAACTGCTTCAGTTCTGTCTGTTATTGGCTGAAGCGCAGGGCTCCACCGCAGTAGTTTGAAAAGTGTCTGTCAAATGTCAGCTTGCCCCTGTTGCTGCGTCGGCACCTTTGTCAAAGTACTTTGTACTTTTTATGAAAAATAAATGTAGAGAAGTTGAATAATTTATTTTTATTTTACTCAAGTAAGAGTAAAAGTACCACAATTTAATTAAACTCAAGAAAGTAGAAAAAAATCAAAAAATCTACTCAAGTACTGTAACGAAAGTATTTGTAATTAGTTACTTTCCACCACTGGCTAAATGATTAATTGTAAATGTAAATGCATACCAAGCAGGAAAACAGCTAGTTTCTTTAACTGTAACCTTTGTACTTTCTCCACATGCTTCTTCTTTGTGGTGTCTGCCTCCCTTTCTTCTAATTACTTCTTCTTTCTTGATGTGAATGATTCTAGTATACATACTCCAATTTAATGTTGAAAATATCTGTCTTTTTATTTCCAGGCCAGAATGTGGGACACCCTCTAGCACCTTGCTCGCCGATTCTCTTTGTGCCCATTGGACCAAGCTCAATGCTGCAGAGAGGTAATGGCAAAATATCTATCTAATCTGAGCCAGTATCAATGCCTCCTCTCCTTCTCCTCCAGGTCTCTGCTGTTAAAATCACTTACTACCAAAAGAAGGTTATTAGCACTTTGGACACCCGCAAATTCTTCACATTATTGTCCTCTCTCCTTTGTCTTCCCACTAACTCTCTGACTACTGATGACTTTGCCATATTTTTCATTGATAAGGTAATGACCATCAGCAACCAGTTCTGTACACCACACATCCACAACCAACCCCCACCTTTCTTTCTTCTGTCCTCTCACAGAGTCTAATGTGTCTATATTATTTAATTTCAGCTGTCCAAAACCTACAGCCTATCCCTTACACATAGGCCCAGATTTCCTAAACAGGTTGGATTAGTGTAAGAGTGCAATTCCAAAATAGCGCCGATGGGAGTGAAAAGTTCTGTGCATGATCTACTGACGACACACAAATTAAAGAACACAGACGCAACCGGATCATTTGCATAATGACCAACACAATCTACCAAGAGCAGTGCAAACTACTGCCTGTTATAAGACATGCTTTTTTTGGGCAGTAAATAATGCACAAATACCAGTAAACTGACAAGTGCAAACCTTAGTAAATCACCTTGCATGATTCATTTAAATACTCTCCTATCATAAATGTTGTATTTGAATGGGAAACTCCTATAAATTCAAATGTAACAAGGTCAGCGGCAAAAATAACCCTGTCCACGTAGGTTCAGTAGGGTTGGGCAAATAGACGATGCCATCGTCTATTGCCGATGGCTGACAGACATCACGATGTTGAGTCGTGAATGCGTGGCACATTTTAACGCAGTGTTTCAACGAGCCCTGTTATTAGAACTATGCTGTTCTATGACATTAGCAATTTGTAAGAACATAAAATTGGATTGAGAATAAAGACTGGGAGTCAATGTTCAGATATTATTATTTTAAGAAATGTGAAGCATTCTAGCTCATCTTTTGTGTCCTGTTCTGTGAAAGCTTTGTCTGAATGTGTTTCTTCTTCTATCTATTTGCCTACATTGTTTTGAAGTATGCTGTCTTTTGCAGTGTGTTCATTGTCAAAATTTTAAATTAGTTCATTTAACATATATATTAAATAATATATATATATATTATATATATATATATTTTTTTTTTTATTTTTTTTTTTATTTTTTATTATTAGATCAGATAACATTGTAACTTAAGCAGTCATATGTTCATGTTACAATGTTCCCCACATATGGGGCATGTTGTCACATTTCCCTTCCATTATTTTGGGGTAAATAAAGTAAAAAGTATAAACTGTAACAAGGTCACATAACTGTACTAGACATGTGTGAAATTAATGTGGGGGAAAAATAAATACTTTGAATCCCAAGTGGATTTACACAAACAATTGAGAAAGTCCAAATGTGTCAGGTTGTGCCCAACTCTCCCTTACATGCATGTAGCATGTAGTCTGGGAAAACAATATATCAAATGCTTGAAAATTGAACAAAGACAAAGACAACAGATGAAAAACTGCTATGTTGTTCATGGTCATTGAAGCCTTGGCTAAAAAATGTTCCATCATTACAGTCTCACTTTAGAAGAGCTACATGTGGGTTTTATTGTGATTCTGGCTTACGGATCCCTCAGCAGGCTATTGTTTATCAAACACTGCATTTTTATAAGGCGCCCCTGTTATAGTTCACACATTGCAGTTTGTCTAATCAATCTGGCAACTGCTTTGATGGTCCCAGGGCGGTATCCACTGTCCCTGTCAGACGGATGAATGATGGGGGAAACGAGGTTACCAGGAACATCTTCAATCAAGCTTTTTTTGAGGCCAGAGGAAAAGGCTGCTGCAAACCTCATTCGTGCTTATGCATATTCAAACTTGCAAAATGTTGCACCAAGTTTGGCCCCAAAAGACATCAGTTCTGACATGTCTCGCAACCGATTGAGACATGCAATGAGTGAATTTTGCTGTCCATTTTAAACAAAAGTCAATGTTGGTGGTATTGAAAAGAACAACTGGGTCATTATCACATCATGGAAGAAAGTCAGATGGGTTTAGAACAGGATTTTGGTAACACTTTATAATAACGGCATGCTATGAATCATTAGTTAAGCATTAGTAAAGAGTTAATTCATCATTTACAAAGAATTAATAGGCATTAATTAGCAGTTTATAAATACAGATACAATTCTTTATTAATAAGCATATCTATAATGTGTTTAATAATTGTATTTTTCATACTTTATTAATGACCAATTTATAATTTCTAAATTACTACAAACAAGTTATTTAGGAGTTGTCAGTGGTTCATGAGACCATTTAGAAAGGGCAAGTAAATGATTAATAAACTATTTAAATGTGCATTTATACATCTTGACATATAGTAATAGTATGCTTTATTAACATGTATTCCAACTGTAATTCATTATTAACTCAGGTAGTTATAAAACATTTAGTAGACGTCAGTTAACTATTTTGTGAGCTCATCTTAGGTGAGGACTATTTATGCCCCGTAAAGCTTTTACAAAGGAGATTTAAAGCAATCTTTGCATGCTTGGCCTTTTATGTTGCAATTCAGCGAGGCGGAGATTTGAATATGTTGAATTTTTTTAGCTTAAATGAAGCAAAATTCCATTAGTATGTGCAACTCCCTCATCTGATGGATGCGAGTATGATGGCCTGCCATTTCAAAACACAAGCTCGATTTTTTTCTTTATTCTGTGTTGTGAATTATGGTGCATGAAATAAAGCGTGCGGGTCTGAGACAAAAGAAATAGGCGGAGGTTTGAAAATAAAACCGAACGGATGAGTGCATGAAAAATACAGTGCAAAAAGATTTCTGGAACATCTAGAAAAGAACAGAACAATAGATTGAAGGGAGGCAGAGCCAAAATGCTGCAAGAGACGGAGACAAAGCGAGGCAGAGAGAGAGAGAGAAATGGAAATAAAAGCCATGACGAGAAGGATAGCAAAGCTAGGAGAGAGGGAGGAGAACGGGGAAGCTGCAGGGCTAAATCGATAGCGTGTGGCGTACCAGGCCGCGCTGCCGTGGGCCGTGTTGTCAAGGTGACAGAGAAGCTCCAAGGTCTGCGGGTTGTTTGATGAATCGTCGGGGGACTCGTGGCTTCCTGATTCCCATTCCGGGGGCATCCTCCACACCGCCGCACATGTGAGCACACGACTCTCAGACGCTGCCCGACAGGAGACACACACACACACACACTGTCAGAGTCACACATAGGCATGCATATACACAAAACACGCTTAAAAACACATGCATGACAGCTTCAGCTTAATCGTAATTAAAAAAAAAAAAAAAAAAAAGTAGCCTACACCCATCATCGATATAAATCATGTGAATACATTTAATCGTATTATTGGAGGGTTAATGCACTATTGGGTCATTTCTAATGTATTGTTCCTCTCTGGATTGTCTTCCAGAAGCACATGTCATAATAAGCCATAATATGCCATAAGCTTAAAACACGCTTAAAAACACATGCACAACAGCTTCAGCTCAATTGTAATCTGAAGAACACTGAGTGCAGAACCAAAAGAAAAGAAAAAATATAAATCATGTGAATAACTTTGAACATATTCTTGGAGGGTTAATGTATGGTAATGATTATGGTTTGTTTTTATTGTTCCTCTCTGGATTGTCTTCCAGCAGCACATGCCATGAGCATAATAAGCCATACTATGCCATAAGCATACACAAAACACGCTTAAAAACACATGCACAACAGCTTCAGCTCAATTGTAATCTGAAGAACACTGAGTGAAGAACTACCACAATTAAAAAAAAAAATGCATACCATCACTTACATAAATCATGTGAATACATTTGAACATATTATTGGAGGGTTAATGTACTATTAGGTAATGATTATGGTTTGTTTCTATGGTTTGTCTCCTAGCCGCACATACCCTGATGTGCAGTTGTGTTATCTGAGAAGCGTATACTGCCTCTGGAGGCCAAAGCACTCATAGCGCTTTTCATTTCACACACTCATCTGTCAGATTGATAAACATCAGCATATATACAGCACCTGTCAAAAGTTTGGAAAATTACAATTTCTGAATGTTTCTGAGAGAAGTCTCTTCTGCTCACCATGGCAGTATTTATTTAAGAAAAAATACAGTAAAAGCAGTCATGCAGATGTTTTCTATGTGAACATTTTGTGAAATGTGATTTATTCCTGTGATCAAAGCTGAATATTCGGCATCATTACTCCAGTATTCAGTGTCACATGATCATTCAGAAATCACTATAATATGATGATTTGATACTAATGAAACATTTCTGATTATTATCAATGTTGAAAACAGTTGTGCTGCTTAACATTTTCGTGGAAACCATTCCATTCAAACATTTGTACATTTGTTCATTTATAATGTTAAAAAGATTTCCATTTAATAAATGCTTTAATAAATGTAATAAATGCAAATAAATTCTGTTCTTTTGAATTTTCTATTCATAAAAGAATCCTGAAAAAAAAAAAACATTTCCACAAAAATATGAAGCAGCACAACTGTTTTCAACATTAATAATAAATCTTTTCGGAGCAGAAAATCCTCATATTATAGTGATTTCTGAAGGATCATGTGACACTGAAGACTGGAGTAATGATGCTGAAAATTCAGCTTTGATCACAGGAATAAATTACAGTTTAAATCATATTCAAAATAGAAAAGTTATTTTGATTTGCAATGATATTTCTGTTTTTATTGTAGGCTATTTTAACATAAAATTTATATTTCCAAACTTTTGACAGTACCATAAATCAATTACATTATAAAATAAAAAGGTTTGATTTGTTAACAGCAGTTAACATGAACTAACAATAAAAAAATATTTTAAAGCAAATATTAATTTGAGTTAGTTCATGTCAACATTTAATAATACATTATTAAAATTAAAAGTTTTATTAGTTACTATTATTTAATGGACCTGAGCTATATGTGAGAGTGAGTGAGTGAGTGAGTGAGTGAGTGAGTGATGAGTGAGTGAGTGAGTGAGTGAGTGAGTGAGTGAGTGAGTGTGAGTGAGTGAGTTGAGTGAGTGAGTGAGTGAGTGAGTGTGGTGTGTGTGTGTGTGTGTGTGAGTGGGTGAGTGGGTGAGTCAGTGAGTGAGTGAGTCAGTCAGTGAGTGAGTGAGTGAGTGAGTCAGTGAGAAAGTGAGTCAGTCAGTCAGTGAGTCAGTGAGTGAAGTGAGTGAGTGAGTGAGTGAGTGAGTGATGAGTCAGTGAGTGAGTGAGTGATTGAGAGTCAGTGAGAGTGAGTGAGTGAGTCATTGAGTGAGTGAGTCAGTCAGTGAGTTGAGTCATGAGTGAGTGAGTGAGGTGAGTCAGTGAGTAAGTGTGAGTGAGTGAGTGTGAGTGAGTGAGTGAGTGAGTGAGTGAGTGAGTGAGTGAGGTGAGTGAGTAGTGGTGGTGAGTGAGTGAGTGGAGTGAGTGAGTGAGTGAGTGAGTGAGTGAGTGAGTGAGTCGTAGTGAGTGTGAGTGAGTGAGTGTGGAGTGAGTCAGTGAGTGTGTGAGTGAGTCATTGAGTGAGTGAGTCAGTCAGTAGTTCAGTCGAGTGAGTGAGTGAGTGAGTGAGTGAGTGGTGAGTGAGTGAGTCAGTGAGAAAGTGAGTCAGTCAGTGAGTGAGTGAGTGAGTGAGTAGAGTGAGTGAGTGAGTCAGTGAGTGAGTCAGTGAGGTGAGTGAGTGATGTGAGTTTAGTGAGTGAGTCAGTCAGTGAGTGTGTGAGTGAGTCATTGAGTGATGAGTGAGTCAGTGAGTGAGTGAGTGTGAGTGAGTGATGTGAGTCAGTGTGGAAGTGAGTCAGTCAGTGAGTGTGAGTGAGTGAGTGTAGTGAGTGAGTGAGTCAGTAGTGAGTCAGTGTGAGTGAGTGGTGAGTGAGTGAGTGAGTGAGTGAGTGGAGTGATGAGTCAGTGAGTGAGTGAGTCAGTCAGTGAGTAAGAGATGTGAGTGAGTCAGTCAGTGAGCGAGGTCAGTCAGTGAGTGGAGGAGTAGTCAGTGAGTGTGGTAGTCATGTGAGTGAGGTGAGGAGTCAGTCACACAGTGAGTGAGTGAGTGAGTGAGTCAGTCACAGTGAGTGAGTCAGTCAGTCAGTGAGTGAGTCAGTCAGTCAGTGAGTGAGTCAGTCAGTGAGTCAGTGAGTTGAGTGAGTGAGTCATTGAGTGAGTGAGTGAGTGAGTCATTGAGTGAGTGAGTCAGTCAGTGAGTCAATGGAGTGAGTGAGTGAGTGAGTCAGTGAGTGAGTGAGTCAGTGAGGAGTGATGTGTAGTAGGAGTGAGTGAGGATGGTGAGTGAGTGAGTGATGTGAGTGAGTGAGTGAGTGAGTGAGTGAGTGAGGGGAGTGAGTAGTGGGTGAATCAGTGAGTGAGTCATTGAGTGAGTGAGTCAGTCAGTGAGTGAGTCAGTGAGAAAGTGAGTCAGTCAGTGAGTGAGTGAGTGAGTGAGTCAGTGAGTGAGTGAGTAGTGAGTGAGTGAGTGAGTCAGTGAGTGAGTGTAGTGAGTGAGTGATTGAGTCAGTGAGTGAGTGAGTCAGTCAGTGAGAAGAGAGTGAGTGAGTCAGTCAGTGAGCGAGTCAGTCAGTGAGTGAGCGAGTCAGTCAGTGGGTGAGTGAGTGAGTCAGTCACACAGTGAGTGAGTCAGTCACACAGTGAGTGAGTCAGTCAGTCAGTGAGTGAGTGAGTCAGTCAGTCAGTGAGTGAGTGAGTCAGTCAGTCAGTGAGTGAGTGAGTGGGTGAGTGACGTGAGTGAGTGAGTGAGTCATTGAGTGAGTGAGTCAGTCAGTGAGTGAGTGAGTGAGTCAGTGAGAAAGTGAGTCAGTCAGTGAGTGAGTGAGTCAGTCAGTGAGTGAGTCAGTGAGTGAGTGAGTGAGTGAGTGATTGAGTCAGTGAGTGAGTGAGTGAGTCAGTCAGTGAGTGAGTGAGTGAGTGAGTGAGTGAGTGAGTGAGTCAGTCAGTGGAGGAGTCAGTCAGTGAGTGAGTGAGTCAGTCAGTGAGCGAGTCAGTCAGTGAGTGAGTGAGTGAGTGAGTCAGTCAGTGAGTGAGTCAGTTAGTCAGTCAGTCAGTCAGTGAGTGAGTGAGTGAGTGAGTGGGTGAGTCAGTGAGTGAGTCAGTGAGTGAGTGAGTGAGTCATTGAGTGAGTGAGTCAGTCAGTGAGTGAGTGAGTGATGTCAGTGAGACAGTGAGTCAGTCAGTGAGTGAGTGAGTGAGTGAGTGAGTGAGTCAGTGAGTGAGTCAGTGGTTGAGTGAGTCAGAGAGTGAGTGAGTGGTGAGTGAGTCAGTGAGTGAGTGAGTGAGTGAGTGATTGATTGAGTCAGTGAGTGAGTGAGTCAGTCAGTGAGTAAGAGAGTGAGTGAGTCAGTCAGTGAGTGAGTCAGTCAGTGAGTGAGCGAGTCAGTCAGTGGGTGAGTGAGTGAGTCAGTCACACAGTGAGTGAGTGAGTCAGTCACACAGTGAGTGAGTCAGTCAGTGAGTGAGTCAGTCAGTCAGTCAGTCAGTGAGTGAGTGAGTGAGTGAGTGAGTGGGTGAGTCAGTGAGTGAGTCAGTGAGTGAGTGAGTGAGTGAGTCAATGAGTGAGTGAGTGAGTCAGTCAGTGAGTGAGTGAGTGAGTGAGTGAGTCAGTGAGAAAGTGAGTCAGTCAGTGAGTGAGTGAGTCAGTCAGTGAGTGAGTCAGTGAGTGTGAGTGAGTGAGTGAGTCAGTGAGTGAGTGAGTGAGTAAGTGAGTGAGTCAGTCAGTGAGTGAGTGAGTCAGTCAGTGAGCGAGTCAGTCAGTGAGTGAGTGAGTGAGTCAGTCAGTGAGCGAGTCAGTCAGTGAGTGAGTGAGTGAGTCAGTCAGTGAGTGAGTGAGTGAGTGAGTGAGTGAGTCAGTCAGTCAGTGAGTGAGTCAGTCAGTCAGTCAGTCAGTGAGTGAGTGTGTGATTGAGTGAGTGGGTGAGTCAGTGAGTGAGTGAGTGAGTGAGTCATTGAGTGAGGGAGTCAGTCAGTGAGTGAGTGAGTGAGTCAGTGAGAAAGTGAGTCAGTCAGTGAGTGAGTGAGTGAGTGAGTGAGTCAGTGAGTGAGTGAGTGATTGAGTCAGTGAGTGAGTGAGTCAGTCAGTGAGTGAGTGAGTGAGTGAGTCAGTCAGTGAGCGAGTCAGTCAGTAGTGAGTGAGTCAGTCAGTGAGTGAGTGTGTGAGTCAGTGAGTGAGTGAGTGAGTCAGTCAGTGAGTGAGTGAGTCAGTCAGTCAGTCAGTCAGTGAGTGAGTCAGTCAGTGAGTTAGTGAGTCAGTCAGTCAGTCAGTGAGTGAGTGAGTGAGTGAGTCAGTGAGTGAGTCAGTGAGTGAGTGAGTCTGCCACCGTTGCTTTTTCAATGAAGTACGACTCGCATTGACTGGAAATATCCGATCTGTCCGCTTACATGGCAGATGCAAATGCACATATCTGATTCACATCAGATTTAATTCCACATATGAATGAGGTCTGAAACCAATCTGAGAGTATCGGAACCCATCCAGCGTTTTTCCTGCTTACACTTTTTTGGGTCATATCCAATCTGTGCCACATGGGAGGAAAAATAATCAGAATTGAACCATGTAATGTAAATGCGGCCTAAGTCTAACAGCTTCTGGGAGAAATTCTACGCAGCCATCATATTGAGTGAAGGGGGGTAAACCGTCTATGAGAAGGGGTGGGTAGAGTCCTTAATGATCCTGGCAGCCCTATTCCTGCATCTGTAGATGTCCACTGTTGGGAAACGGCTGCCAGTGATCTTCTGCAGCAGAACAGTTTCCGTACCATGAATGTTGTAAGGATGCTCTCCACAGCACACCTGTAAAATAATGTGAGGACTGTTGTTCCCAGGCCAGCCGATTGGGCCTCCTTAAGAAGCACAGGCGTTGATGATAGGCCTTCTTTATTAGGCTGAATGAGTTGGTGTGCTAGGTGAGGTCATTGTTGATGTGTACCCGTGTAAGTATGTGTAAGTATTTAAAACTGGAAATAACCTCAACAGCTGCTCATCAACTACCAAAATCTGCTTTTTACTTGAAAGGAATAGTTCACCCAAAAATGAAAATTAGCCCATGATTTACTCACCCTGAAGCCATCCTAGGTGTATATGACATTCTTCTTTCAGCCGAACACAATCGGGGTTATATTAAAAAAATAAAAAATCCATCTATTATAAAAGTAATCCACATGGCTCCACACTCTTGTGGCGCAAAGTCAACTTGGGTAATATGCGTACGGTCGTCTGGCGGAAGCTAGTTATTTAAAATTATAAAGTTATAAATATGGGTATTTTTCTTACAAACATCCATGGATTCATTTCAAAAGGCTTTTGTTAACCTCCCGGAGCAGTGTGGAGTATTTTTATATTGGATGGATGCACTTTTTTGGGCTTTAAATTTTAACCTGCCATTCACTCCCATTTTAAAGCTTGGATTAGCCAGGACATTTTTTAATATAACTCATAACTAATATTGTATTTGTCTGAAAGATGAATGTCATATACACCTAGGATGGCTTGAGGGTGAGTAAACCATGGGGTAATTTTTTTACTATCCCTTTAATATGACTGATAATAAAACAGTGGTGCCATAGAAAGCCACATGCTAAATCAGAGTTCATTGTAACTGGTCTGTCGTTAAAACATGGCCAACAATCTAATGTTTAGATGGTGCACAAAGACAAAACACCATCAGGATAACATACTGTACATTATACTCAAATAATGCAATAAACATGTGCTTTTAACGTGTATGTTACACAAAGTCGTGGAAGGCTTCCGAAAATGCTCTTGTTCTGCTTTCATTACACTCGACGGCAGGGTGGGCAAAGGTACGTGGAGATCCCCCAGGTGGAGCTTCCAGTGCAATGCAGTTATGCCCACAAAGTGCTGCCCACGTCTCCCATCCAGGGCGCCATGGCACTCCAGCAGGTTTACCAGGCCAAGGCACTTGAGCTGCACGAGGGTTGTTCTGACCCAGGAACTGCACACCGCGACGGATGAAAATCACTGTGCGGTCCCTTGGGTAGACAATGTCCACACTTGTGGCTCAGGAGAGCAATCTCTTGCTGAACCGGGCCGGGTGGAGACTCCTGTGTTGAGTTTGTTTTTTTGTTCTGCCACTAGCACCACGGTACCCACATTTTCAACTAAAGAACAATTTCCTCAATCTCTCTCCCAAGAGGACGCAGCTAACAGTGAGAGAATGCCTTGACACTCTCAGCCCACTCTTTGGGTCTGCGCTTCGAGGACACAACACCTTCTCGCGCATCTCCTGCCATTCCCTCACGGGAACAGTGGAGCAAGTACGTGTTGCATCGCACACTCAGACCTCACTTCGGGACGCTATGCCTTCCGGGTCATGTGCCTGTCCTCCACCTTGCTGCTCCACCGCGGGTACGCCTGTGGTCCCACTGGTCCCGCTTGCTCGGGTGCCCTTGCTCCTCTACAGGAGTTGGGTGTTTGCATTGTCAACTATCTCGAGGACTGGCTCATCCTGGCCCATTGTGGGAACACAGGGACTCGAACACCTCAGCCCCTGCAGAGTATCTCTTTTCTTCGTATGGAGTTGAACCAGTTCGCGTTGAACTGCTTGAATTCATTCAACGGCAGGACAGCGGTTCCACTGAAACTGTTTTAGAGGCTATCAGGGCATATGGCATCTGCAGGCTGGCCTCTTTCTATATGAAGCGAATCAACCTAAGATCAGTTTTCCTTAAAGGTGCTCTAAGCGATTTTTACAAGTTTTTTAGGCCAAAACATTTTTTGTCACATACAGCAAACATCTCCTCACTCTCACTCCCGCTAGCTGCCTGTCCCCTGAACACACTGTAAAAAGACGTGGTTTCTGCAGAAACCCCAGTATCCACAAACGGCAACAAAAACAAACTGGGCTAACCGGCACCACGAAACATAACAAACTGTTCCAGCCAATAACCGACAAGAAGGATTTGGGGGCGTGGTTTGGGGGGTTAGTGCGCGGATGAGAAGGAGGGAGGGTCTAGCTAGCCTCCGTTTTGTTTGACAATACTTTAAACGTCAACAAGAAGTGACGTTACCCAACATCGCTTAGAGCACCTTTAAGTACATGCAAACATAATAAGAAAAAAAATAAGAAAAATCGAGATTTCTGAAATTTATTAGAGTATTTAATTATCAGGAACTTTTACTTTTACTCAATACATTTAAAGCATATTATCCTAGTTTTGACTTCACTGCAGAAAAAATAACCTGCTATTATTACAAAATGAAGTACTGAAATATTGAAATAAATTATTTGCTGCTTCGTTCTGTAACCTTCTGGGTGGTTGTTGGAAGCACACACGACGAAGATGAGGTGAAACACAAACTTTACTGGTTAAGTTCAGGCAGAACAGAAACAACCACATCTAACATTAACGAGAACCGACAAGGGACTGAACATAACAGGGAATATAAATACACAGGATGAAAGGAGGGAACTAACTAGACACAGGTGGAGGAAGATTAACTAATCAGGGACTAAACAGGTGCAGACAAGACAGAACATAACTGTGACACATTCTATGAAGATAATACACGTAAGATCAGTTTTACTGTACATTCAAAATGAAAAGAAGAAGAAGATCTGTCTTCAGTATTTACAGAATTATTGAACTTCCACATCCACCACTGCTTAACTGTGATGAAAATCACTGCAATGCACAGCCACAAACGGCTTCTTGCTTTTCTAAAATGACTGTAACAGCAATAAAAGACAAAAAAAATGAGTTTTTTTTACATTTTGGCATGTAAATATTTACAGTTAGATTAATGTATAGTGTAATATTCACTAATCCACTAATGAAGCTCGGTAGATTTCATTCTGCAGTGCTTTTTTCCTAGTAAAGCTGTTGAAATGCCTGTCACTGGTGTAGTGGAGCGCACGCATATGGTAGCATCGATCAGCGCGTTCTCAGATCAGATAATTCAGCGCTCGGCGCAGCATAAGGTGGCGGGCGGGGGTGATGATCGAGCCAGACTCAGTGCCGCTCGGCTACTCCATTAGCTTGAATGTCACGGTAATTACATTCCTCTTTTGAACCCCACTATGACATCTTGCACATTGGCCTCATCATAATGAAGATCGAAGGAGAAATGAAAAAAAAAATAGTCCCAGTTTTCACTCAGAAAAGAAATGTTCCCCCCTATGAGAACTGCCAGTAACCAGCCACGGGCGTCAGTCTTATAAACACGGATTTAATTAAAATTTTCACTTTCAATTGTTTCGTCATGTTTGTGTATGATTTTTAATTGCCTGGAGGCGAGTGCAAGAATGTGTCATATATTGCATTAACAGCCTGTGTGACAGGACTGTGTGAGTGAACTCACAGCATATATAACCACATATAAAGCACAGAGTCTTTTGTGAACTGTCACCCACGAAGCAAAAATATTAACAAACAGAAAATCAAGTACAAAGCACTTGTAGCGGAAGAAAGCAGTGCAATCGTAAATGTGCAAACTTGTGAGTATTTTAAGACAAGAATCCAAATCAAACCATTATGTTTTAAGACAACACAGTCATGCTTGTGATAAAAAGGCTGTTCTAAACATAGACAGCAAAATCAAGACATATAAGATATGTTTTTGAGATACAAGCATAAAAAAGTGAATACAGTTCATTTTGAATTTAAAGAGGACCTATTATGCTTTTTACATGTTCACCTTTCTTTAGTGTGTGATGTTGCTGTTTGATCATGAAAAACCTCTATATCACTCTATTATTCTCTATATCAGTGTTTCTGAACTCCTGAAACGCCTCCATTGTAGTCTTGAGCTTCTTCCGAGTACAAAACACGTCACAATATTCCTCATTTAAATAATTCATACGCAGAATAAAGGGGCGGGGCCTGGTTGAGTTAGTTAGTGTGTGTTAAACTGGCGGTTATAGTAAGGGGCGGGACATTCCCAAACACGCTCGAAGCGCTCGACCAATCACAACACACTGCTCCAGCCGACCAATCAGAGCACAGTTTGCTTTTTAGAGGGAGGGGCTTCATAAAGACAGGAACTAAACAGAGCGTTACTGACAGACTGGGAAGAGAGGAGCTGCAATATGGGGGAAATAATGTGTTTTTTTACATTCAAGCATGAAAACTTTTAATGGAGCCCAAAAACAAAATCAAGATTTTGTAGAAGGGCAAAATATGTCCTCTTTAAGAGTTCAAACATGTCTGTCTCTTGCAAGTTTTCTTACACTTTAAAAAAAAGTGTATAAAAGGGTGTTTTGACAGAAATGCCATAGAAGAAACATTTTTGGTTTCCCGAAAATAACTTTCAAAAAGCAGTTGTTAAAAGAACCATGTTTTTCTTAGTGTGAATAACTTTTTAATAATCTATAGAACTATAAAGAGCATTTGAAAGTTTCCGTGGATGTTAAACTTTCTTCATGATTCCACAAATGCAAATAATGATTCAATAATGCCAATAACCTTGATTTCTAAGAGTGTAGTCAGTTGAGTGTAGTCATTTCAATGACCGGTTGCTCGAAGTGAACATCTATAGGCAGCCGTAAAACACAAACTAGGAGTCTGCATGTTGTGAGGAAGAGGAAGACTCACTCTTGTTGTAGCAGGTGGTCAGCACGGCCTTGTCCGCAGGGCTGCCGCTGATGTGCCATATCTCACCAGCATCGTGCAGGAGCACGCTCTTATTAATCATGTTATTCTCATCATCAAAGTCAATGATGTGAATCTGCGGACGAGAAAAAGAAAAGCACAGCTTTGAGGAGAGCGTCCTGATGGCAGTTAAAAGAGCTGGGACTTCACTCGCAGATATTTACTTTAATATGACAGGAAATGAAATCTCAAACAGCTTTTAACTTCACACACTCCTGACACTGATTTCCCAGCTTTTATTTCAACTTTGATGTGACTGCAACTTTTGAACTTATGTTAGATGCATAAAAGTTACGCGAAGCATCACACACGTGAAAAGTTATTATTTTACTGAGACCACATGTGCACTGTGGGTAATATTCTGCCTATTAAGTGCAATTCTGTACACACAATCCTCTATTCGAAATCAGAAATACTACCAATCTGTGTTTTTGTCTTAAACACTAAAAACATCTTTAAAACAAGATACCGATAAATTCACTGGAGAGGCAAAAGTTATAAATAGATATATTGAATATTTTATTTGGATAAATACATTTATAATCTTGAGCTTAAATAAATCATTTAAGTAAATATTATTTTTTTTTTTTCAAAATTGAGTGACCTTTCAAATATTATATTTTACGTATATACTACGGTATGCACGATCAGCATCAACATCGAGATAAACAATCAAGATTTGCTTGATTCAGGAAATATCAAATGTGAAAACATATATGATTATATTTAAAGATTTGACTGATTTAGTGATTTTATTTTACCTAGTTTACACTTAAAAAATATCTAAATGTATTCAATTAAAGCAAATTTCACCATTAATACATTTTGTAGATACCAGCTTTACAAATTATTATATTTTCAAAGAGTCTTTCTGATTTCAAGATGTCTGTTCATTTAAAATGTATACATTTCAAGCATTGTTATGTAGTATTTGTGTTTGATGTGTATGGTGAGATAGAATATTGGTGATGTAAGAATGATCCTCCACATATACTGATTTTAGTATATGAATGGCATATGATCTAGCTGTATGCAAAAGGTGTTTGTCTTGCTGGCCCCTGACGTGAGCATGTTAGTCTGAGAGAGAGAGAGAGCGCATGCATACGCGAGGGCATCTCTGCCTTTCAGGCTCCTGAAAGTTGGAAAGAAAGCCATTAACCTTGGGTTGGACTGCACTGAAGGAGAATTATTAGGCAACGTTATAATTTTATGGAAGAAAGCAATACAAATAAATTCCAATGGCTGGACAGGATAATTGGAGGCGTTGGAAGGTTCTGTAATGAGTGCTGGGGTTGGAGAGACTTGCTGGTGATTTATCAGCCTGTGCTGTGCTGATGCCGAGTGAATTATCACATGGGCCTCGTCTCTTGCCGTAGTCGTTACGTGAAGGAGGGGTCAGGGGCTCAGGTAGGGAATGGCCAACACTTTAGGTTCATTCGTGCTCAGGACGTTGGTAAAGTGTCATATCAGTAATGACACACAGGCCTCAGTGTGGTGTGTGTGTTGTGTGTGTGTGTGTGTGTGTGTGTGTGTGTGTGTGTGTGTGTGTGTGTGTGTGTGTGTGTGTGTGTGTGTGTGTGTGTGTGTGTGTGTGTGTGTGTGTGTGTGTGTGTGTGTGTGTTGTGTGTGTGTGTGTGTACTTGTACAACTATCTTTGTGAGGGCCAGTTTGAGTTTTAGACCATTGGAGTGAGGGCAAAGAGAGTAAAGTGAGGACATTTTCCGGTCACTTTCTGAGACCCCTTTAAAGGCCTGTTTGGGGGTCAAGACTTGGTTTTAGGGATAAGGTTATAATTAGGTTAAGGGTAGGTTTAGGGTAAGGGTTCGGGTTAAGCACTTAGTTGTGATGAGTAAGGTTAGGGTAAGCGGCTAGAGATTGCATTGTGTCAATGAATGTCCTCATAAAGATAGATGTACAAGAGTGTTGTGTGTGTGTGTGTGTGTGTGTGTGTGTGTGTGTGTGTGTGTGTGTGTGTGTGTGGTGTGTGTGTGTGTTGTGTGTGTGTCGTGTGTGTGTGTGTGTGCTGTGTGTGTGTGTGTGTGTGTGTGTGTGTGTCTGCTGCTCGAGGGCTGAAGGAAATGACCTGCTGTAGAGTACAAGTTTATGAAGCCAAAGTCTTTTTGGTCACAGTAAATTATATTTTCTTACCATAGTAATCATTTTGATACTGTATATGCTTAAAAGAAAAAATCATCTTAAAGGATTAGTTCACTTTTAAAAAAACTTTTGCTGATAATTGACTCACCCATATCATCCAAGATGTCCATGTCTTTCTTTCTTCAGTCGAAAAGAAATTAAGGTTTTTGATGAAAACATTCCAGGATTTTTCTCCATATAATGGACTTCAATGGGACCCAAACGGTTCTGTGATGCTCATTCGCGACGTTCGTTCGTGACCTTTTCAACGTAATTGCATATTACATGACGTCACATGAACTTGCATCACAGAACAGAGCAAGGTGAGCATTTGTGCTTATAAAACTTAAACTTTTTTATTTATTTTTGAAATGAGCGATGGTTTCGGCTAGATAAGACCCTTATTCATCGTCTGGTGTCGTTTAAAGCCCTTTGAAGCTGCACTGAAACTCTTGAACCGTTTGGGTCCCATTGAAGTCCATTATATGGAGAAAAATCCTGGAATGTTTTCATCAAAAACATTAATTTCTTTTCGACTGAAGAAAGAAAGACATGGACATCTTGGATGACATGGGGGTGAGTAAATTATCAGCAAAGGTTTTTTTTTAAAGTTAACTAATCCTTTAAAGACAGTTGTGTTCATAAGCTACATGCTAAATATGCACTGTAAACCCTACCACTCAAAATAATTAATTGGTTTGAGTATGACAAATTTAAATTAAATTAATTAGTTCAGTCAAATTTCATTTTATGAGTATTTAGCTCATCTTTGTCTGTCAAGTTCACAGAACTGATATATTAGTATTATTACTTATTGTGTAAGTAAACGCTAGTTACGTATGTAACTGTGGTTCTGTGAATTCCGGATGACCGCCAGAGGCAGTGCAAAGCACTAGTGGATAATCGCTGCGCTAGCTAGATAGATCGAGAAGAATATAACAAAGTCACGTCATGACGCAGACCGAGACGCGAGGATAAAACCCACAGCGACTCGGTGCCCAGCCTCAGAATGCTTTCTCGCGCATTCCGAGTGACGAGGGACTCTGGCGGTCATCCGGAATTCACAGAACCACAGTTACATACGTAACTAGCGTTCTGTTTCATTCCTACTGACCGCCAGAGGCAGTGCAAAGCACTAGTGGATGACGCATATCAACACAGTCATGAGGAATGCCACCCACCTGAAACATCAGGATTGCTCCAGAAGGACTGCAGAGCTCACATCATGGGAAGCAGCCACGTTGATCTTGTAGAACCGCGCAAAGGTACATGGAGAAGACCAGGTAGCAGCTTCGCAGACATCTGCCAAGGAAACTCCCCGTAAAGTGGCCCAAGACGAAGACACGGCCCTAGTGGAGTGACAAGTAATACCCGTTGGTAAGGGCTGATGAGATTTATTATACGCCAACTTTATCGTCTCGACAATCCAGCGTGATAATCTCTGTTTGGATAAAGGTGCACCCTTGCCTACCTCACCATAACAGACGAACAACTGATCCG
Source organism: Chrosomus eos (assembly GCA_036326025.1). Taxonomy (NCBI): domain Eukaryota; kingdom Metazoa; phylum Chordata; class Actinopteri; order Cypriniformes; family Leuciscidae; genus Chrosomus; species Chrosomus eos. The sequence continues at coordinate 35,632,172 of CM070832.1, forward strand.
TCTGTCTGAAAGAAGCAGTAGACTTAACATAGTGCTTTAAAGCTCGTACAGGACACAGAAGATGAGACCCCCCATCTGTATCGGAGTGATTGAAAGGCGGCTGAAAAGCTGCCAGATGAATAGACTGATTCACAAATTGTGGTAACAAAACTTTAGGGAGAAAGGCTGGATTAGGCCGAAGAATGACCCCAGAATCCTCTGGTAACCAGCGTAAACACGATTCGCTCACTGACAAGGCATGAAGTTCACCAACACGTTTAGTGGAAGCAACGGCCAACAAAAAAGACACTTTTAAGGACAACCACTTAATATCTGCCACAGCTAACGGCTCAAATGGTGATGTACAAAGGGACTCTAGAACAAGCGGTAAGTCCCATACAGGAAAGGGAGTAGAACGAACGGGCTTTAAACGCCTCGCTCCCTTCAGAAAACTACAAATAAGGTTATGAGACCCAAGGGAAGCACCAGCAACCGGGTCATGATAAGCCGATATGGCAGCAACATAAACTTTTAAGGTGGAGGCCGCCCTGTTGTCATCAAATAGATGTTGCAAGAAACTCAAAACTGTCGGCACAGAACAGTGAACTGGGTCAATTCCTTGATCCCCACACCAAGACGAAAATATCCTCCAACGAGCAGCATAAAGCTGTCGTGTCGAAGGAGCCCTTGCGTTGCCGATAGTGTTCACTACTGCTGGTTCACAATCCATTAACTGTGATCTGGACCCAAGGGCCAAACCCAGAGCTGAAGACGAGTTGGATCTGGGTGCCAAACACGGCCGTGCATCTGAGAGAGAAGGTCCCGTCTGGTGGGAAGCTGCCATGGTTCGCCTTGTAACAGACTCAGAAGGAGAGGAAACCATAGCCTGGATGGCCATCGAGGTGCCACTAAAAGCACCCTGTGCTTGTATAGGAATATACGATGCAACGTTTCCCACAGAAGTGGAAATGGAGGGAACGCATACAACAGGCAATTCGGCCATTTGTGGGCTAATGCATCCTGTCCCAATGGGCTGGACGTCTCGGTTCTCGCGAACCACCAGCGGCAATGAGTGGTCATTTCCGATGCAAACAGGTCGACCTCCGCCTTGCCAAACCGTTGCCAAATCAACTGCACTACATCCGGGTGAAGTCTCCATTCCTCCGGGAGCACCAGATCCCTGGACAGAGCATCCGCCACTTGATTGTCCAATCCCGGAAGATGAACTGCCCTTAATGAGGCCAGCCGGCCCTGAGACCATGTGAGGATCTTGCGAGTTAGCAGTAAAGATGCAAGAGACCTGGTGCCGCCCTGATGATTCAAATGAAAGACCGTCGATGTGTTGTCGGACCGGACAAGCACATGACGACCCATCAGGTTTGGTAAGAAGTGTTGTAGAGCTAAGTACACTGCCTTCAACTCCAGGACGTTGATGTGTTCTAAGGCCTCCCTGGGTGACCAGTGACCACCAATACCCCTCTGGTTCCAAGTTGCCCCCCATCCTGTTAGTGAAGCATCGGTCGTGATCACTTCCCGACGGGAGGATACCACCCCTAGAGGCACACCGGCTTTCAGAAATGTTACCTTTTTCCAGGGTTTCAATGCACGGACACAGGCAGGCGAAACGACAATCATGCAATGGCGATGTCTCGCTGGATCTAGCCCTAAGCTGTTGCTCCACCTCTGAAGAGGCCTGAGGTGAAGCAAGCCCAAAGGGATCACGGATGCGGCGGCCGCTAACATCCCCATTAGTTGCAGAAGGACACCATAAGGAAGTTTTGTCCCCTGACCGAAACGAGTCAGTAACTGACAAATATTGTCTGTTCGTGCGTGAGACAATGTGGCAGACATTGTGATTGAATCGAGTGTTATTCCTATGAAGGTTATGGTCTGTACTGGGACCAGATGACTCTTTATTTCGTTCACAGTAAGGCCCAACCTCTGGATATGCTCCAGCACAATCCTGGTGTTGTGTAACGCATGTCTTCTTGTTGGGGCACAGAGCAGCCAATCGTCTAAATAGGGCAGGATCCTCATGCCCTTGGACCAAAGAGGAGACAGGGCCGCACTCATGCATCTTGTGAAAACACGAGGAGCCAGAGATAGACCGAATGGTAGAACTCTGAACTGATAGGCTTGATTCTGAAAGCTGAATCTTAGGAACTTCCTGTGGTGGGGAGCAACGGGGACATGGAAGTAAGCATCCTTCAAGTCCACACTCACGAACCAGTCTCCTTTCGTCACAGATCGAAGAACGTCGACTGTGCGTAACATTCGGAAAGGAAGAGACTTCAAGAACACGTTTAGGCGTCTCAGGTCCAGAACTGGACGAACACCTCCATCTTTCTTTGGAACAAGGAAGTACGTGGAGTAAAACCCGTCCCTCTGACTGAGGGGAAGAACTTTTTCTATGGCTCCTTTCAGTAACAGTGAATGAATTTTTAAGGAAAGGGCCATTGAACTGGTTACATCTTTGACAACTGTTGGAAAGATTCCTGAAAACTTGGGAGGCCGGCGTCGGAACTGCAGAGTGTATCCCCTGCTCAAAGTCGCCAGAACCCAGGGGTCGGACACTGAATTTTCCCAGTAATGTAGATGCTGCACAGTGAAACGACCGACCGCCGGCCCCATAGCTTCAGGGTTTTTGGCCTCTACCTTTAGGACCCGTGGGGGGGCGCTGACGTGGTCTCCCCTGCTGGTGACGGTGAAACGGGCGACGACCTTGGGCCTCCTCAGCCCCTCTATGCCGCTGTGGAGCCTGCAGCTGAGAAATGTCCTGCTGTCGCACTCGATGCTCTGAGCCCGGATAGCGTGGGCGAGCAGGAGTCAGAGGCATTCTAAAAGGTGGGGCTCGTGGAACCTGAGTCAGTTGTCGTGTGGCTTCTGACAACTTCATTCTCTTCTCCAATACCTCAGAAACATTGGGGCCAAAAAGATGTCCTGGTACAATTGGCAGTTCTCTCAATGTCTTCTTACAATCTTCAGGTAACCTTGCCTGAGCAAGCCATACCTGACGCCGGGCTGTTAGAAGGGTCGCTGAAAGTGTCCCAAGTTCCCGAGTCACATGACCCATAGTCAACAGAGCCGTCTGTAAGAACTGAGATGTAGAAGCGTCAACGTTTGCTGACTCTAATGTGTTATTGCAGGCAAGAAGCAGCTGGCAGATAGTATTCTCAGCTCGAGTTATATAGGCTACCGACTCGTATGCCTTCTTTAAGAAAGTATCAGTACGTCCACATTGTGCACTCGGGCAGCGTACATTGCCTCTTAGAGCCTCATCTGGTGATACCACCAAAGCTGCAACCGGCTGTTCAATTTCCGGTGCCCGTCCTACCCCAATGGAGTCAGCCTCAGCCATTGTGGCCAGAGTGGGGGCTGTCTTTGATCTCCTCCTAGGCACATTGGGACTGGTAAGTGCACTGGAGAATTCCGTCACAAAATCCTTACATGGTGGCATTGTGAACACATTATCGGCAGCTTGTCTGAAGAACACATTGGTTTGAATGGGTTGGACAGGTGATTTGTCAAGACCCAAACGAGCCACTGCCATCTGCAGAACAGATAACACATCGTCTGGAGCAGATGGGCCTGAGCCCGATGAATGTACAGACCCACCGCTCGAACCACCTGTAGCATATAGGTTTGACAAAACATCGTTTGGGAGGGTGGGTTTTATGTCAGGTTCCACCGATTCTCCATCAAGAAAATGTGAATTAGACGCGCTCATGGAGAGAGCGTCAAATTCTATAGCATGTGGGGGTTGGAAATCACTCTCATCCACTGGTGTGTTCTCAGTATGTGGGGCCGACACTGGGGGTTGTAGAGACTGAAGAAGACGTTTCATCTCCATCATTTCTGAAGAGAGAGACGCTACAGTCTTCGATAACAAGTGTTCTGAAGTGTCTTTCTGTATTACAGATCTCTTCTTGCTCGGCGGAGCGCCGGCAGCTGCTGACGCGCGACGCTTTTGAGCGCGTCGCGGCTGTTGTGCGAGGCTAACCGGCGAGTCAACGTCTAACTCAGCAAGGCGAAGATGTCTCTCTGACATCGGTAGCATACTACATTGCAAACACGGATCAGTCAGGGCCTCCTTCAGGTGTTGAGCGCCTAAACATGATGGGCATCGATCGTGTCCGTCGTCGGGAAGAAGCGTATTCGGACACAACTTGCAACTTGAAACGGAGATGAGAGAGCTATGTTCCATGACTCCGTCAATAACACGTCCTCGGTTAGCACCGTAGGCACTTAAAACTGTAATAACACCCACTGAGCAGTTTGAAAAATCTTCGGATAGAACCGAAAATTCTATAACGAAACGCTCTCACAAGTAACGTAAGTCAAGTCTGCCTTCGGATAGAACCACGAGGCATTCAATGACTAGCACAATGGCAAATATACAATGAATCTAAGATATGATCACATAGACAGATATAACGTTATAGGTCTGCGGTGAACGCAACCTAAGCGCGGTCGAAACCAGCCACCGGATAGTACCGTGAAGCACAGAGTATCGCCGACACAACCACAAACGTATACACTCACGTAATGAAGAGAAAAAATCCAAGATATCCGTCCTGTCCTGATGATAGTGTAGAGCGCGCTGTCACAGCTTGGGAGGGCGAATCCTCGCAACTCAGGTAAGCTGCACGGGACAGCGTGAAAACAACGACCTATCAAAAGCGAGAAAGCGAAAGAGGCTGGGCACCGAGTCGCTGTGGGTTTTATCCTCGCGTCTCGGTCTGCGTCATGACGTGACTTTGTTATATTCTTCTCGATCTATCTAGCTAGCGCAGCGATTATCCACTAGTGCTTTGCACTGCCTCTGGCGGTCAGTAGGAATGAAACAGAACTGAACTGTTTCATTGTTTTGAGTTTTATGAAATTATTTCTTTTAATTTAGACAAACTTAAGTTTAACTGAAACGTGTGGGATGTCTATTTCCCAGCATGCTTTGCCGCTGTCACTCGAAAGGGAGAGTGAAATGCTAAAATTAAGTGTAATATAATGTTGTTGTTTTTTGTGCAAGATTAATGTTAAGTGGGAGATTTAGTATTGATTAATGTTTTGTTATGCTAATTTAGAAGAATTTCTGTTAATGTTGGTTTTAGGATAGTTACCATCATTTGAGAGCAAATAAACCCTTTATATTGCTGCACTCATACAGCAAGTGCTACTTTATAACATACTATTGTTAACATGTTAATAAATTAGTATGTATGTTAGCAAACTAGCCTGTTAAAGCTAGCTAAGTTTATACTAATAAAACTGTTCACATTGAGATAAAAGTTAAAAGTATGAACATTTTCATACACAAGTTAAGAACAATTAAAATGTATAAGTACAAAATAAAAATCTGCCAGTTCTGCTTACTTAAACAACTAATTTGTGTTTGCAGTGTGCAAAGTGCTTGTCATTTTAAAAAATTAGAATAATATAATTAAGTTTTTATTTATTAAGTGCACCCCTGCCCAGATGAAGCTATGATATTACACAGATATGACTGAATTTACACAAATGATGCTGTTCAACAGTTGACATACATATCCTCCTTAATATTATTTTATGACAGCTCTGATCTGGTTTGTCCTCACCAGTGAAGCCGCCCACAAATATCCTCCAGGTCATGAAGTGCAAGTTGTACAGCACTCATACACAACGGTTATAAAGGGCCGCAAACAGTCAGGAGTCAACAAACAATATTAAATGATTAGTTAGTTCACCCAAAAAGTTATCTTGAAGAATGAACGTCATGTTCCAGTGATGTTTTGGACCCCACTGAGTTTCATTTGTATGGACAAAAACAGTTGAAACATCAAAATATCTTCCTTTATGTTTCACAGTAAAATAAAGTCAAACAGATTTGGATGTGGAACTACATGTGTGACGTTTATTTTTGCCATATTTATTTTTTCCCTTTTATAACCAAGGTAAATGTTTGAGCAGGGTCATTTGCGTAATTTCAGTTACCACTTTATCTAGAATATACTGTATGTTATTCAGTTTCTTTGGGGCAAATAATGTATGATCTTATTTATTAGTAATCTTTATTTTTCAATTATTTTATTATTGTAACGTTTAGTCCAAAGGAACATGAAAAGGTTCCAAAAAGGAATTTATTTTATAAAAACAAACCAAATGAAGCCACAGATGAGCAGGTAACAGCATGTGAACAAAGCAACACAAACAATACCAGACAAAGAATGAAAGTAAATGAGGAACTTAGACATGGTGATGCACTAACAACAGACAGGTGTGCTCGATAATTAACAACAGACAGGTGTGCTCGATAACTAACAACAGACAGGTGTGCTCGATAATTAACAACAGACAGGTGTGCTCGATAATTAACAACAGACAGGTGTGCTCGATAATTAATAACAGACAGGTGTGCTCGATAACTAACAACAGACAGGTGTGCTCGATAACTTAATAACAGACAGATGTGCTCGATAATTAACAACAACAGGTGTGCTCGATAATTAACAACAGACAGGTGTGCTCGATAACTAACAACAGACAGGTGTGCTCGATAATTAACAACAGACAGGTGTGCTCGATAATTAACAACAGACAGGTGTGCTCGATAACTAACAACAGACAGGTGTGCTCGATAACTAACAACAGACAGGTGTGCTCGATAATTAACAACAGACAGGTGTGCTCGATAATTAACAACAGACAGGTGTGCTCGATAATTAACAACAGACAGGTGTGCTCGATAATTAACAACAGACAGGTGTGCTCGATAACTAACAACAGACAGGTGTGCTCGATAACTAACAACAGACAGGTGTGCTCGATAATTAACTACCGACAGGTGTGCTCGATAACTAACAACAGACAGATGTGCTCGATAATTAACAACAGACAGGTGTGCTCGATAATTAACAACAGACAGGTGTGCTCGATAATTAATAACAGACAGGTGTGCTCGATAACTAACAACAGACAGGTGTGCTCGATAATTAACAACAGACAGGTGTGCTCGATAACTAACAACAGACAGGTGTGCTCGATAATTAACAACAGACAGGTGTGCTCGATAATTAACAACAGACAGGTGTGCTCGATAATTAACAACAGACAGGTGTGCTCGATAATTAACAACAGACAGGTGTGCTCGATAATTAACAACAGACAGGTGTGCTCGATAACTAACAACAGACAGGTGTGCTCGATAACTAACAACAGACAGGTGTGCTCGATAATTAACAACAGACAGGTGTGCTCGATAATTAACAACAGACAGGTGTGCTCGATAATTAACAACAGACAGGTGTGCTCGATAATTAACAACAGACTGGTGTGCTCGATAATTAACAACAGACAGGTGTGCTCGATAATTAACAACAGACAGGTGTGCTCGATAATTAACAACAGACAGGTGTGCTCGATAACTAACAACAGACAGGTGTGCTCGATAATTAACAACAGACAGGTGTGCTCGATAATTAACAACAGACAGGTGTGCTCGATAATTAACAACAGACAGGTGTGCTCGATAATTAACAACAGACAGGTGTGCTCGATAACTAACAACAGACAGGTGTGCTCGATAACTAACAACAGACAGGTGTGCTCGATAATTAACAACAGACAGGTGTGCTCGATAATTAACAACAGACAGGTGTGCTCGATAATTAACAACAGACAGGTGTGCTCGATAATTAACAACAGACAGGTGTGCTCGATAATTAACAACAGACAGGTGTGCTCGATAATTAACAACAGACAGGTGTGCTCGATAATTAACAACAGACAGGTGTGCTCGATAATTAACAACAGACAGGTGTTGCTTGATAATTCATGTCCATGCTAACTAATGACTAGCAGGAAACTGAAGAGAAACAAACTAACAGTCCATTATAAGCAAACTAAACACCAATAGAATGTGGCAATTAGATAGTATTGTATTGTCGGTATATTATATTATTGTTTTTCTTATTATTTATAATTAATCTTAATTATAATTAATATAATAAATAATATTATTGATTTTGGCTTTTAATGTCTAATGTATAATATTATTTATTATTAATCTTACTAATCGTATTGTTTATCTTATTGTTTGTCATTTCATTATCTTGTTTATCTATTATTATTCTATTTAATAATAATTTATTTTATAACTTTATTTATATTATTAATTTATTATTTTGTCTTCTTATTTAAAAAAAATGCTAAACATCTTAAAGATTATTCAACTAGTATAAACAGTTTATGATGAGAACAACTCTATAATCTGAAAGCAAATAAGAAAAGTCTAAAAATAATATTCAAACAGGGGGAGAGTTTGGGAAATCTGTTTGCAAACAGTAATTTGTAGTTTGTCACTATTAAGAACTAATTACCGCCTAAATTAAAACAAAAATATGTGTAAATTCTTCACCTATTAAATCAAAGTCTAATATAAACAACAATAAAATCGCAACAGGTTTTATATAGTTTACATAGACCTGCACTGTCCTAACAAGGGCCGATGTAACAAAGCAAAGTGATAAACGCTTTCTCTTACATGTTAATCTGTGATTTGGTCTTAACCTGCCATGACAGATTCGTATGATTGGTTGATCATCCTAGTTAGTGTTTTATGACATGAATTAACAATAAATATGAAACAGACTTATCCAGAAACCTGTTCTAACGAGTCCTGCATATAGTGGTGAATTCAGGTTGATTGAGAAACTTTTTGGCATTGAGACGACTGGGAAAACGAATGTACATTCACTCACCTGGTTATCGAATTTGAGTGACTGTGTGCCCACTAGAAACCTGATGGCATCTGTCTCGGCTGTCTGAGCTGCCAGAGCACGCGCCTGAAGACGACAGCCCATGCATTAATCATACACAGACAAAATACAAGAATATACAATACATATCTGACACAAAATGCCAACAGCGGCTACCTACCTACCTGCATTTTTGGGTATTATAGGACAGATGAGATGGGCTCATGTTTTCTTGAGCATGTACAAACAAAAATGTACCAAAACCATGTGCCATGTATATATATATATATATATATATATATATATATATATATATATATATATATATATATATATATATATATAATATAATGGCATATTGGCATTCATAGTTTATGTAGCTAAGTGCTTATGGCATATTCCCTTCTGATTCCATACTTATACATTGTTTGTGATAGATATTTGGAACTGAACATTTCTCTCCATTTGTCATGTTTAATATAAAAACATGTTTAATAACCATCTTATATTAATCATGTTAATATTACAACAGTGAAACATAGGTACCAGTTCATAATGTATCTATATGAGGTTGTTGTGTGTAAGAATGAAAAGGGTAGCTAAACAGAGCTACAGTACCTGAAACTCCAGGCCATAAATAACCGGTGCATCATCCTCCATCTTCAGTCATTCATTTATTCATTTATGATTTAATTCAGAGTAAAGCATTCTCCTGTTTATCAAATACCTATGACATGTACAGCAGTTCCGCGAGAGTAAAATGAAACTTAAGAAAACGGCGTATGGAAACTAACGTAACCCTGTTCTCTGTGATTTCCTGCTCTGTGTTTTGCGAACGGAAGTGTGTTCGAGAATACCAGTCTCCTCCGTAGCGCAGATGTTTGACACCTTTCGCACACCGTAGGGTTCTCTTCTTACGTCAGTGCGCATGCGTGTGTTTACACTGCTGTCATCACAGCGTTCATTTCACTGAAGGTAAAATCATGTTTACTGTTTTATCATAATGTAATTTCTCTCTGTGCGTTAGTATTGTGAAGAATATGACGGTCTCCTAAATGTCAAGTCAACAGTTGTTGCACTTTAGTCTACATTCATCATGTTGTTGCTACAGAGCCTTTCAGACATGAATGCAGGATATTATTGATAAACTGTATTTTAATCATAATTATTTTGTACTAATTCTCTCCTCCAGAATGTTTGGATGTCTATCATTATTTATATAATGAATCAACTGTGCTCATTTGACATTCTGTAATTCGTATTATTTGGAAACGAAAAAGGGTTTTATTTCTTTAAAAGGCTTACAATATTTCTCTATTGTTTAGTCATTTGATATTATCAGTAGTACGTTAAATAAATGTTTACTTAAATATTATTTCACAAACTTCAGCGAAAAACGAGAAATAGAATAGATATAGAGAAGTTATATGAATATGAGAAAAAAAACAGAGTAACACTGTAATAATGACCTTGTGAAAAAGAATTGTATTGAATGTAAACAATTATTTGTGCTTATATTGTAATTTAAATCTGTATTTTGCATTGTTTTTTTGTGTAAAAACTGTACTTGTAGATAATATAATATTATGTAATTTCTAAAGAGAGTACACTTTCATTACTGTTCTCTTACGAGAGTATCTCTTGTACTGCGTAATATCTTACGCTATGGGGAATACTCTTTTCCTCGAGATATTGAAGCCAAAAATTATCCTTAATTTTTTAAATATGCAAAACGCTTTGCAGCAGCAAGCAGACAAGGGCGAGACAGCTCACGCGCCCATTGGCTGCCTTGCTGGAAAAGCTGCAGCCTATCGAGTGAGGCACTGCGTGACGTAATGACGAATGGGGACGCTTCGCGCCCATTTCGTCATGTCCCGCCAGTAGAGGCGTGGTCTCGCCCTATAAATACCCCCTCGATAGCTGTATTTCCTCTGATTTTTCTACTCTTCACGCGAAGCTCACGCATCGCTGGATCCAGAGTGAGAAGCCGCGCCGTTGACTTGTAGCCTTATCAGCGGGACGTGCCATCTTCTGAAGTCGCTGGCCCAGCCGCCTTCAACCGCCGTACCTGCTGCGCTTTCCGGCGTACTATATCCTTTTACTCTGCTAAGTGTGTGTGTTTGCTTACGTGACGCAACACCCATTTATCTGTTATAAAAGAGCTGCGTCTTTTTAAAGATGCCTTTCTGTGGCTCGTGCCGCGCCCAACTCAGTGATGAGGACCGTCACGTCATCTGTGTGTCCTGCCTGGGTCATGAGCACGCGGCTATCGCGCTCGCGGATGGTGGATGCCCGCACTGCGAACTTCTGCCTATGGTGACTCTGAGGATTCGCCTGGCGTCGTTCTCTGAGCCCGCGTCCCAGCCTTCTGTGCCGCGCCGTAAGAAGCGTCGCGCCCAGCGCGCTCCCGAGCCTTCTCCAGCCCGCCAAAGCTCGCCGGTTCGCCCGCCTGCTTCGCCGGTTTCACTTGAGTCGCTCCCGGACGGACAGCGCCCGCCGTCTGCCGCCGCTTCCGCTCCCGAGCTGGACGAACCTGCTGAGGTATGCTCTCTTGTGGCTTCTGATAGCGAGGATTGGGCGAGCTCTGTGGACCTCCCCCCCACTGACGTGTCTAGCCAACCCTCTGGAAAGAGACCCGGCATTGAGGCTGAGCTGATGCGTCTGCTCACCCAGGCCGTGGAGTGCATCGGCCTCGAGTGGGAGGCGCCTGCTTTGCCGCCGCGCAACAGACTCGACGGGCGCTTTCTCAGGAAGGACGAAGCCCCGTCTAGGTCTAGGGCCGCCCCCTTCCTCCCTGAGCTCCACGACGAAGTCGCCAAGTCGTGGACCGCCCCGTTCTCCGCCAGGCTGCGCACTTCCACCTCTGCGGCTTTTTCTTCTGTCAGCGGCGCGGGAGATAAAGGATATCTCTCCATTCCTCCTGTGGAGGCGGCGGTCGCGTCGCATCTCTGCCCGCCCTCTGCGGGACGGCGCGCGCAGACGACGCTTCCTTCTAAAGCCTGCCGGGTGACTTCATCGCTGCACGGGCGCGCTTACACAGCCGCTGGACAGGCGGTCTCAGCGCTGCATACTATGGCGGTCTTGCAGATTTACCAGGCTGACCTTCTCCTTAAATTGGACGAGGAAGGGCCGGGTGCTGTCAGTGTGGCGGATTTACGAGGCGCTAGGACCTTGCTCTACGCGCCGCTAAAGCCGCTGCTCAGGCCATGGGGCGGAATATGGCCTCTCTCATCGTTGCTGAGAGACATCTGTGGTTGACGCTGTCTGAGATGACGGAAGCTGAGCGCTCTGTATTCCTCGACGCGCCCATTTCCCCTGCGGGCCTCTTCGGATCTGCCGTCAAAGATTTCGCGGACAGATTTTCTGAGGTGCAGAAGACTTCGCAGGCCATGAAGCACTTCCTCCCGAAGCGCTCGAGCTCCGCTGCAGGTCGCTCTAAGCAGCCGTCTGCTCGCAGCTCGCAGCCTCGGCCTGCATCGCCCGCAGCCGCCGCTACACAGCGCCGCCAGGCCCGGGATCAGAGACCGCGCTCTCGCTCTGCTGGACGCCGCCCCGCTCAGCGCGGGCCCCGGCCGAAGATTGAGCTCAAGCCCAAGGCCTCGAAGCTTTCCTAGCCACTCTAGGAAAGCGACGGTGTTCGGATCCCGCTGCGGCCGGTTCCCCACCGAAACGATTCGCTCGTTCAGTTCCTTGCGATGTGACTGTGCCAGTGTATTTAGCAGTGAAGCAGCCGGTGTCTCAGCCCGCTTGCCTGCACACAAAAGCCGTTTTTATGGCTACCCAGATAAATCCAATAAAGAGTGTATTTTCTGGTATACCGGCCACGGCCGATGGTGTTATGAGTGTTGTAAGAATGCCCACGCCCCAGTGCCCATTCCCACACCCAGACACAGCCCGCCACGCTGCGAGGCTAGCACACATAAATCTGACTCAGGTCGATTGTGCAGACAATGTAGTGAATGCGCCCATACAATGCCTGCTCACGCTACATGCCGCGTGTCCCTTGGTTTCTGTAAAAACGAAACCAACACACAATCTATCGTCTCCGACCGAAAGCGTGTACAGTGCAGTAGATGTGCCCGTAAGTTTGCGCCCACATCCCCCCGCAAGCACGCCGAATCCCACGGGATTCGCCCCGCTCACTCTCGCTGTGCGTCCCGCCATAGAGAATTTGAGCGCGGCCAGGCTGCCCGCTGTGTTCAGCGCGCCCCCCGCCTCGAACGCTGTAAACACGGCGTTGTGTTCCCAGGGTACCGGGGCTCTCGAGCCGTTGCCTGGTCACGGCCAGAGCCCGGTCTGCATTCTACCTCTAGCTATTCACGCAGAAGCGTGGTCAAAGCTACCCGGGGTATCAGACTGGGTGCTGAACACTATAAAGAGAGGCTACTCGCTACAATTCGCACGACGTCCCCGCCGTTATACGGCGCGCGTCGAGACTACGGTGAGAAACGAAGTATCTCATCTACTTCGAGCCGAGATAGCGAAACTGCTGAGCAAGGGGGCCATAGAGCCCCTTTCTCAGGCTCAGAGCGAAGGGGGCTTGTACAGCAGATATTTTCTGGTACCGAAAAAAGATGGGGGCTTCAGACCCATTCTAGATCTGAGACAGCTGAACAAAGCGCTTGTGAAGCGCCAGTTCAGGATGCTTACGACCAGCGGAATCCTCGCGCAAGTGCGCCAAGGGGACTGGTTTATGTCAATAGATCTGAAAGACGCCTATTTCCAAATACAAATAGCGTCCCATCACAGGCGATTCTTGAGATTCGCGTTCGAGGGCCAGGCATATCAATACACAGTCCTGCCGTTCGGCCTGTCCTTGGCACCCCGTACATTTACGAAGTGCATGGACGCGGCTCTCGCACCCCTGAGACTTCAGGGCATGCGAGTTATGAACTACTTGGACGATTGGCTGATTCTAGCTCGATCACGGTCAGAGCTCATAGAACACAGGGCCACACTGCTCGAGCACCTCGAGAAACTGGGCCTGACAGTCAACTGGGAAAAGAGCTCGCTGTGTCCCAGCCAGAGAATTTCTTTCCTGGGAACAGTGTTAGACTCGCTATCCATGACGGCACGCCTGTCACCGGAGCGCGTACTAAGTATTCAGCGCGTCGCGGAATCCTTCCGCCACGGCTCTATAGTCCCGCTCAGACGGTTTCAGAAAATGCTGGGCCTGATGGCCTCAGCATCCTCTGTACTCCAGCTGGGCCTGCTTCGCATGCGCCCACTGCAGAGGTGGCTGAAAGCACGGGTCCCGCCCCGGGCATGGACCACGGGCCGGTGTCGCCTCAGGGTCGACCAATGGTGCGTTTCGGCTCTGGAACCTTGGAAAGTAACCAGCTGGTATCAGTCTGGTGTGAGTCTGGGGACCGCCTCAAGGGTGAAAGTGGTGTCTACGGACGCCTCCACCACGGGGTGGGGAGCGCTGCTCGAGGGCAGACCGCTGGCTGGCCTATGGTCAGAGCGGGAGAAGCTCCTTCACATAAACTGCTTGGAAATGATAGCAGTCGACAAAGCGCTACGGCGCTTCCGTCCCCTGATAAAAGGCCACCACGTCTTGGTCCGGTCGGACAACATGTCAGTGGTGGCGTACATAAATCGCCAGGGCGGCGTCGGGTCCACACGCCTTTGCAGGCTGACGGAACCCCTCTTGGTCTGGGCCCAGCGCAACCTCCTTTCTCTGAAAGCGGCGCATGTGCCTGGGCACCTGAATACGGGTCCAGACAAGCTGTCCAGAGACAACGTCCCGACAGGAGAATGGTCGCTGCATCCGCAGACGGTCCAGCTGCTGTGGGAAACGTTTGGCAGAGCGCAGGTGGACCTGTTCGCGTCCCGCGAGAACGCTCACTGCCCAGTATTCTTCTCGAAAAGCAGGGACGCGCTGGCCCATGCTTGGCCCAGCGGTCCCCTGTATGCTTTTCCCCCCGTCTCGCTCCTGCCTCAGGTGTTGGAGCGGATCAGGGAAAATGGATGCCCAGTGCTGCTTGTAGCTCCGCTCTGGACGAACCAGGCTTGGTTTCCGGTCCTGATGCGGCTGGCCAGCACTGCCCCGTGGCCTGTACCACTGAGGAAAGATCTCCTCTCTCAGGCGGAGGGCTCGATTTGGCATCCTCGCCCGGATCTGTGGTCCCTGCACGCATGGGCCATCAACGGGTACCCGCTAGCCTCCCGGACGGAGTGCTAAACACGATCGCGCAGGCTAGAGCTCCGTCTACCAGACGGCTCTATGCCTCGAAATGGTCGGTGTTCTCTACTTGGTGTCGAGCCCGTGGCTTTTCACCTGTGGACTGCGGGGTTACGGAAGTGCTTGCCTTCCTTCAGGAGCTGATGGATAAGGGTAGGACCCCATCCACGCTCAAAGTTTATGTGGCGGCCATAGCAACGTTTGCTAAACCGGTGTCTGGCCAGTCACTGGGGAAAAAACGACTTAGTCGTGCGTTTCCTACGAGGAGCTCGGAGGTTAAACCCTCCCAGGCCCCCTTCAGTCCCGGCTTGGGACCTTTCCACGGTCTTGGAGGCCATGAAAGGCGCCCCGTTTGAGCCGATCCAGCTGTCGGACATGAAGCACCTGTCCCTTAAGACGGTGTTTCTATTGGCTCTCGCTTCAGTGAAGCGTGTAGGGGACTTACAGGCGCTTTCTGTAAGCGCGTCATGTCTGGAGTTTGGGCCTAACGACTCAAAGGTCGTACTCAAACCGAGGCACGGCTACGTGCCGAAATCCCTCAATACACCGTTTAGGGCCCAGGTAATTTCCCTGTCTGCCCTTCTGGTTCTCAATGAGGAGAGGGACGCGAGTCTCCTTTGCCCTGTCAGGGCGTTAAGGGCTTATGTGTCCCGCTCGGCTGGGTTCAGACAGACCGAGCAGCTTTACGTGTTGTTTGGCGGCCGTTCTAAGGGACTTGCCGCTTCGAAACAGAGCCTATCCAGATGGATAGTGGATGCCATAGCGCTGGCTTACACTTCCAAGGGCCTGCAGTGCCCATTGGGTGTCAAAGCGCACTCCACGAGAGCCGTGGCCTCGTCGTGGGCATGGTATAGCGGGGTCTCCCTGCAGGATATCTGTACGGCTGCGGGCTGGGCCTCGCCGTCTACATTTATCAAGTACTATAACCTGGAGGTGCCCGCCTTACAAGCTAAGCTTTTGGCGGTCTGAACTTCGGGTTTATCGGCCGCCATGCGGCTTATGTGTGGAGTGTTAGCCTATGCATCGCTCAGTCCGATGCGGCAGCCCCATGAGTGTGGTACCCCTACGGGTCTGTTACCCCTACGGGACTTTTATGAAGGAGTGATGCTTCTAGCCTCTCCTCCTCTACTCTGTGTGAGTTGTGGTGATTGTGCACTAGATGCGCCCCGGGCTTGGCCCCGGGACTGTGGTGTTGGATCCCTGTCCGCACGGCGTGTTGCATGGTGTTCCCCATAGCGTAAGATATTACGCAGTACGAGAGATACTCTCGTAAGAGAACGTACTCGGTTACTAACGTAACCTCGGTTCTCTCTAGAGAGGGAACGAGTACTGCGTATCTTGCCGTGCTTGGAATACGCTCTGGTTCGCTTCGGCGTTGAAAAATCAGAGGAAATACAGCTATCGAGGGGGTATTTATAGGGCGAGACCACGCCTCTACTGGCGGGACATGACAAAATGGGCGCGAAGCGTCCCCATTCGTCATTACTTCACGCAGTGCCTCACTCGATAGGCTGCAGCTTTTCCAGCAAGGCAGCCAATGGGCGCGTGAGCTGTCTCGCCCTTGTCTGCTTGCTGCTGCAAAGCGTTTTGCATATTTAAAAAATTAAGGATAATTTTTGGCTTCAATATCTCGAGGAAAAGAGTATTCCCCATAGCGTAAGATATTACGCAGTACTCGTTCCCTCTCTAGAGAGAACCGAGGTTACGTTAGTAACCGAGTACGTTTCTTAACATAGGCTACTTAAAGGAATATTTGGTGAAAATATAGCATAACAAGAGATTTATAAGCTATTTTTTTTTAGGCTGGTCGTTTTTTTTATACCACAAGCGTGATAAGGTGGGGGTGGGGGGGGGGGGGGGGAATACAAAATAAAATATCCCAGAAAAATTGGAAAATGGTTATACCCAGTGTGAGCAAAGTCAGCGCGTTTTATCCCAATGCGACAACATTAACTTAAATTTTTCGGGTAAAAGAAAATCCTCTCCAGGTCAAAATAACCCGAACAAAACATAAATGTACTAAAAGTGCAACTTGTTAGAAACGTGTCATTACAACATTAATATTTATTTAATTTAAATACATGACGTACTTTAAAAATGAATAGCATTCAAGTATGTTTTAGTTTATCATACATACTTTTCAGTACATTCAGCTTTCGCTTCAGGAGTAATTATGAAATTACATATATATTTGTACTTATACATTTGGTCATAAAAACACTCAGATAATTGCATTTAATAATAGAAATTAAAAATATAATACATTTTCATTAAATGCAGTTAAGTGTCTGAAAACGTTACATTCAGTTCGCACTGAAGTATTTATTATATCTGTAATAAGAATGCTAAAGTGTAGCCTGCGTCTTTGTGTTATGTACGTGACTATAATTTTTCTTTTAGCTATTTGCCTTATTCATTGTGTTTTGTTTTACTGGGAATGACAGGGAACATCCAGGCTGGAGTCATGGACAGCAGTGAAGGTCCATCTCAGAGGCCTGTTACACTGGATATAGATGGAGAGACGCCAGAAACCTCTGTCACTGACCCAACAGAAGCGTCTTTCCAGGAGGAGAGCATCGACCTGGACGCCGAAGCGTTTGTTTCCCCCCCGGACGACAGCATTCACTCTGAGAGCTTAATAGACAAGCTGAATGACCAGATGATGGAGAGCGTGATGATCTCAGACTCCCCTAACAGCGAGGAAGAGGACGTCGTTCCCATCGACTCACTTTTGGGCCAGAATGAAGATGAGGAAGCGCTTTTGTCCAAAACACCGGATGAAGACTCAGCAGAACAAAAGGATGACGACACTACTGAGCCTGAGGACACATCAGAGCCTTTATTGGAAGAAGAGAATGAAGAAGAGAAGATCGCACAGACGGATGACAAAAGGGAAATTGATCCTCGGATCCCAAACCCAGAGGCTCCCGAAGTTCAGGAATCAGGACTTGAGGTGAATACGGATACGTCCCCCAAAGAGGAGCCATCCCAGTGTGTACTATCTTCAGCCAGGCTGTGCAACCCAAAGCACAAGCCCTGATCCCTGACGGCTTTCAGCCAACGCTGGTCAAATCTCCCAGTTTTACCATCGGCAGCACAGACACCCCTAACAAACTCATCCCTCAAGTGTGCCAGCCCAGTCCCAGCCTCAGTAAGTTCTTCACGGAAAACTGCGTGGTCAACCCCGCCTCTGACTTCTTCGATTCCTTCACCACATCCACCTCTTTCATATCAATCAGCAACCCGAATGTCAGAGTCGGCGAAGACTCCAGATTCCCCGTCGGGCCCCGGGCCTCAGGAGGCTGTGCCGGCCAGCACGTACTTCACCCCGGCCGCTACGAAACCGCAGGAAAGTCCCGCGGAGCCCGTGAACAAACTCCAGGCCGTGTTCTCGAGCGGCGACGACCCTTTCGCGAGCGCTCTGATCACCAGCGATCTGGATAAGCGCTATGACGCCTGGCTTCCCTCAGACGACACCAGGAAGGTTCTGATATCAGTGGCCACTCAGCAGATCAGCGCTGTTCAGATAGACCGAGAGCAGCTGGCCATGCCTGGACTCAAGTTCGACAACCTACAGGTCAGTGCAGTTGTCATTTTGCAAAACCATAAAATTACATTATTACAAATTATTATTTCAAATAAATGCTGTTCTTTTGAACTCTGTTCATCAACGAATCTTGAAAAAAAAAAATATATATATGCATACATATATGAAGCAGGACAACTTTTTTCAACACTGATAATAATCAGAAATGTTCCTTAAGCTGCAAATCAGCATATTAAAATGATTTCTAAAGGACCATGTTGTCTTTATTAAAGGGATAGTTCACCCAAAAATGAAAATTCTGTCAGTAATTACTCTTCCTCATGTCGTTCCAACCCCGTAAGACCTTCGTTCATCTTCGGAACACAAATGAAGATATTTGTGATTAAATCTGAGAGCTGGGTCACTCCTCCATAGGCTTCTAAGGGATTGAAACTTGACATTCCCGAAAAGTTATTAAAGAAATCTTTAAAAGAGTCCAAGTGACTACAGTGGCTCAATATTAAGTTTATCGAGCGACGAGAATATTTTTTGCGTGCAAAAAAACACAAAAATAACGACTTTATTCAACCATCTCTTCTCTTCCTTGTCTTTCTCCTAAGCTGTTGACGTAGTGTAACAGCACAGCGCTTCTGTGTTGTACGTCACACGTAGGCTCACTATTGGCCGACGCTGGTCATGTGTGTGTGTGATGTGTGTGACGTTCAACCAGAAGCGTTGCGCAATAACACTACGTGAAATCTCCAGGCCCAAAGAGAATACTTGAATAAAGTCGCTATTTTAGTTAGTCTTTTTGCGCTCAAAAAGTATTCTCGTCGCTTGATAAACTTAAGATTGAGCCTTGGGCTATTTTAACGATTTCTTTAATAACTTTTCGGGGCCGGCAAGTTTCAATCCCTTAGGAAGCCTATGGAGGAGTGATCCAGCTCTCAGATTTAATCACAAATATCTTAATTTGTGTTCCGATGATGAACGAAAGTCTTACGGGGTTGGTACAGCATGAGGGAGAGTAATTACTGACAGAATTTACATTTTTGGGTGAACTATCCCTTTAAGTCCACACAGAAAATTCAGGAGATCACAGGAGGAAACAATAAACACAACCACATTTAACACTGATTATGCCGGACAAAATAACTAGGGAAAAACAGGGTTTAAAAACATGTGGAGGGTAATCAAGAAAAAACAACAGGTGTGTAGAACTAATTAACAACCAAGGAAACTAACTAGGGAACACAGGCAAAACAGAACCAAAACACAATGAAACTAAATTAAAAAAAACCTAACGTACTGTTACATATGTGACACTGAAGACTGGAGTAATGATGCTGAAAATCCAGCTTTGATCACAGGAATAAAATACACTTTACTATATATTCACAGAAAACAGTTATTTTCACAATATTACTGTTTTTACTGTATTTTTGATCAAATAAATGCATTATTGGTGAGCAGAAGAGACTGAAAAAAAATCTTACCAACCCTAAACTAGTGCATGTCCATTTCATAAGGTCTTTAAACTGCAGCAAATAAAAGTGAAGAAAATAGTGAATAATTATCTCTGTCAGTCTCTGTTTGGTTGTCCTCTGAAACAGTGATAAAGCAGAATGTAATGTGTGTGATTTGCAGGGCGACGCGGTGAAAGATCTCATGCAGCGTTTTCTGGGTGACCAGGCAGCGATGAAGAGACAGGTGCTCTCGGCCAACTCGGTGGAGCAGAACTCGCTGGGCCTCAAGCAGCTCATAGTGAGTAGCAGATCATGTTCCTTACCTGCTCCTCGTTTTAGAATCAATTCAACGTCACAGTTTGAAACGAGGGTTGGAGGTGAGTGTTAAATAATGGCGTAGCTCCACTTTGTGTTCTTGTTCACCATCTCCATTTCTTTTTTGAGTTTAATGACTGTTTAAAATCTGCAATTTGCTCCTGACTGGAAATCAGGGTAAAAATCTGGTAATTGTAGTAGTGTATTGGTAAAGTGGTAAATATAGCATTTTTTAAACTCTATCTACTATTATAGTCACTCACCATAGTTATTGAATGAAATATTTTTACAATAAGCAACGATCCTCCAGAAAAACGTGATTATGCGACGCATGATTCAATGCATATCAGCCAAATCCGCATTTTGCGAGCATTTTTCAATACGCCCATTTCGCCGCATAAATTGCGATTTCTGGCAAAATATGCGGGGCTTGCATGATTTCCATAACCCCCATTATCGTTGCAAAAAGTCACACATATCTCAGCAGAAAGTTGAGAAATGATGCGTTTGCTTCACACAAGAGCCGCCGTTTCCCCTGTTGCCATGGGAACGTTATGAAGTGACGTAATTACGCATCAAAATGTATCATCAAAAAGCTGTAAAACAGGAAGCACACATTTTATTTTTTTTATATTTTTTTATTCATTTTTACAGAAGTTGTAGCATATTTCTAGCCAAACTTGTTTGACTCATCAATATTTTGTAAGTTTGATGTGTTTATTAAGATCTGAAATAAAACAAGATGAACTAAAATATTACCAGCACTTTCTGTGATGTAGTGCTTGCTTATCATAGGAAGTAATAAGAAACGACTCTTTACATAAGGTAGTAGCCTAGTGAGAACAGCGAACAGGGAATCACTTTTCTCTCTCTTTTTCATCAAACCGCAGTTTTTGCAAGTTCCCGCAATTTCATCGCATAAAATATTGCATAAATATCCCGCATATTCCATCGCATTTCTTAAGAAAACGTGCCGCATAATCAAGGATTTTAGCCTGCAACTATCACAAAAAATCTCCGCATTTTTCTGGAAGGATTGAATAAGGAATTGATGGATCAATATTTCCACATGTACAGTAATTCAGCTGGTGATTATTGTCTCGATCTCTAACTCAGACCTCATCCACATGACATTCACACAAGTTCTTGCTTGAAATTACAGAAGTCAAGACATGTCTTTTCCTCGTTCTCACGTGCAAATATCAAGCAATCCCAGCCGTGTAGATAACTCTCGCATTATTAACGCTTTGACCTATTTTACTGTTGATATTGTATTACAACTTGGCAGAGGTGGACAAAGTACACAGCTTCATTACTTGAGATACCAGATACCCCACGCTAAATTTTACTCAAGTACAAGTACTACAGTCAGATGTTACTTAAGTAAAAGTACTGAAGTACTTGTTTTTAAAAGTACTTGAGTATCAAGAGTACATTTTCTAAATATTGCATTACTACTGCCAGAGTGCTTACATTTATGTACAGAAACGTCCTACATGGAGTTATGAAAAATGTTAATGTTAATACCTTGGAGAATGTAAAAGGATTGAAAGTAAAATCAAGTCATTTTCATCTTTTTACCATGTTGCTTTATTTAACATTTAAGAAAATTTCAGAAAATTGAAATAATCTGGCGAGGTGGGACCTGCTGCGTCTTCATCCATTGTTTCGTCCATGGTTTCGTCTCTTATCTAAATCTGACCGGAGTTGACTTTAGCGGAAAGCTGAAGGTGATTGCTGTCCCAATCAGTGGACGCCTCCACAATCCAATCACGTTTGAGAGGGAAACAACAAATTGAGGGTTTCCGAGATTTTTCTTTTTTCCTTTTTTTTTTTTTTAAAAGTAGTAACAGGTACTCACGGTTATGGATATGGATAGGTCATGAGTACTCCCCAAAAATGATGCTCGAGTAAAGTACAGATCGCCTAAAATTGTACTTAAGTACTGTACTCAAGTAAATATACTCCGTTACTGTCCGGCTCTGCAACTTGGTGATATATACTGAAAATATCTGGTGTAGGATTTTACCATTTTCACTCAGAAATTGTAATGACAAATAATTACAAAGAAACAGCAAGTAACACCTTGAATTAAACATGAGATTTTGAAGTTGAAATACTGAAATGGGTTTTTTTTTTTCTGTAAAATGTAGGCTACTCCAATAATCAATTTTATTTACAATTTACAAAAACATTTATTTTCACAGTGTAGTTAAAGGTGCCCTACAATGTGAAATTGAATTTATGTTGGCATAGTTAAATAACAAGAGTTCAGTAACATGGACATGACATACAGTGAGTTTCAAACACCATTGTTTTCTCCTTCTTATTCAAATCTCGTAAATACACCCCTGAAAAACAGGCGAATCTCCACATAATACCGACTGTGACGCAACATCGGATCACGCCTCCAAAGATTTGCATATCCCACCCCTCAGTGACAGGCACTGCACAGCCGAACATCGAGCAAGCGAGGATCAGAGAGAAAATGGCAGATCATGGAAATAAATGCTATGTTCCAGGCTGTGCAGGGGATGTGAGGACTTTTCATACCCTTCCCACAGAAAAGAAATGTCAACAGCGTGATGATGTTTATATATAATCGGATACGCAACAGTTTAATTCAAGTTGTTAGTTTGCTCTGCCCATTTCACCACAGACTTATTTTCGAACCTGGACAATATCAAGCTTCTCTCAGCGTCTCAAACTGAAATGGTAATTCCAACTATATTCCCGAATCCCGCAACCGGTAAGTAGTGATTTTATTAAAGATAATTTACACTGTGTTAGATCCAGCGCAAGATCCTAGTACAGTAATAGCAAAGTCCAAGTAACGAGCATACATAACTAACGTTAAATAATTCTCCGCACAATCCACACAGCGCGAGTTTATCTCTCTTGCCAAACTCGTTATGAAATCAATGACGCTGTTACACTGCACAACGAAGCTCTTACTGTATGAACATCGTTTGCATTGGTGAAAGCATGAGAGAGAGAAACTGCGTTTCTCTTGCGATCAACAAACTGTCATCTGCTTTTGCTCAATGCTCATCACAGCAACATTTTATGTGATGGGAATAGATCTAAATACTTTAAAAACATCTCACGATTCGTTAATCTCGATAGCTGTAATAGTTAAAACGTATTTAACAGCTGTAGTGAAAGTATTCGAGAGAGTTTCACATGTCATATTCATATGCAAGCATGTCAGCCAATCACAGCAGTGGGCGGTTCTCACAGCAGACACCCCCTTCAAACAGAGTGTTCAAATCAGAGACTAAAATCAGGCTAGGAAAAATGCCTTTTATTTCTAAATTATGACTATTTTTGATATAAAAAACATACTAACATTATAAAGGCAGCCCAGGAAACATTATAAAATAATTAAAAAAAAACATTATAGGGCACCTTTAAAGTCTATCTTAATATTTTTAGCCTTTTTACAATATATCATTTATAATATCTATAATTTGATTTATTTACTCCTTATAAACCTTATCAAAGGTTCATCCAAAGCATAATTTCCACTCAACAGTCACTGGAGCTATTAAGATTCAAAAACAATTAATCAAGAAGAAAAATCGGTTGGGGGGGTCTTTTGAAATCCCACAATTCGATTTGAAATCGACTCTCAATTTTTCAATCAAATTTCAATTCAGTATAGATTTAAAATCTATGATCAAATCTAAAATCAAATATATATCGAATTGAAATTTAATTCAAAATCGAGAATCGAGCTGCACTGTCGCCTTCTTTTAAACTACATCACATTATTAAACATTTAGAAGATCGATTTTTAAAATTTGTGAATCAATTCGAATCGGTGAAAGATAGAATCGAGATTCATATGTAAATACATTTTTCCACCACCCCTAATATTACCTCCATATACAGTATTTTTATTAGAACATTTTAGTGTGAACGCTGCCAACTCTGGTAAGCGGACCGAGACTGCTGAAAAGATGTGTTTCGATCCACATCCACACAAACTCTGGTGCAGGTCAATTAAAATATGAACACAACACAGACCGAAGACATAAACAGATCAAACTGTGGGAGAGTTACACATAAACCACACTTGGTGTGTGTGTGTGTGTGTGCGCGTGTGCGTGTGTGTGTGTGTGTGTGTGTGCGTGCGTGCGCGTGTGCGTGGTGTGGTGGCTGTGGTGCGTGCGTGCGTGCGTGCGCTGCGCTGCGGTGGTGTGTGTGTGTGTGTGTGTGTGTGTGTGTGTGTGCGCGCGCGCGTGTATCAGGCAGCTTAGGGGCCCAAAATTACTGCCTCACTGATTTACCTCTGAACACAAGCGTCAGACACATGCAGACAGGCCTGAGACACACAGCCTTGCCTGCTGTGCCCACGTCCTTCACTGAATGACAAGGATACCCTGCGTGTGTGTGTGTGTTTTCTCTAGCGTTAGCGCTGAGGCAGCCTGCAGTGTGGAAGCATGAGCTCTAATCCCCAGATCCTGGACTTCACAGGCCAGATCAAGAAGAGAAACGCGTGTGAGGCTTACTGAGACACACACAGGATTAGTCCTCTGTATATAGTGAGACATTCACACACACTGCATTGTATCACTCTTAAAGATCCTATGTGTTTTAAATACATTTGTGTATTTTCGTTTTATCCAAAGTGACTAAAATTGCATTCAAGGTATGCAGTCATTATACTGCAAAAAAGATTTTCTTACTCTGTATTTTTGCCTTGATTTCCAGTATAAATATCTAAACATTCTTAAATCAAGATACATATGACATATGACAATTACATAAGTCTGAAAAAAAAAATCATCAAAATGATGTGAGTTTATGCTAAAAACAAGAAAAATATCTGCCAATAGGATAAGAAAAAATAATCTTGTTTTCCCTCTGAATTAAGTTTATTTTTCCTACCAAATTCCTACCAATTCCCTTCAATTTCATAAACTCACTTAATTTTAATACTTTTCAATTTACAAAGCTTAATATCTTAAGACGTGCGCTACACACAGCCTACGACGTAGCTACGTCGTGAGTTCGACGCAGAAGTAAATTGGGCTTAAGCCGCGCAAAGCGACAATTTGAACATGCTGTAAAAAATGATCTGTTGGGTATTTTGAGCGAAGTTTTACATACACACTCTGAGAACATCAAATACTTATTTTACATCTTGTGAAAAGGGGTATAATAGGTGCCCTTTAAAGTATAAATATACATTATTATAATGAAAATACCCGAAAAGGCTTCAAGAACTCAGATAAACCATATATTGTAGTAGTCATTTGTATTAGTCATGTTTAATCAATTAAAGCGTTTCCATCTTCTGTTTATTCAGCTACAGCGATAGCATGATGCCCATAGGGATTTCCTGGAATGACGTGCGTTATCTTACTTCTGCGGGGCATATTTTACGTGTCTGCCCGAGAGCGCCCTCAGATGGAGCACTATTTACTACTGATCACAGAGCCGTGCTGCACTGACAAGCTGCACATAAAATAATCCAGCCTTTGCCAAATCGAATGCAGTTTCATTTCAAATAATCGTGCAGCTGTTAAAATGGTCTAGAACTGGGACTAGTGCAGACGTACAGTACATACTGATCCAGATCTGTCATCCTCGGAGTAAAAACTGCCCAGACAGAGAGCAAAATCTCACATACAACACAACATGTGCCGTTCATCTGAACCTGATAGAAATCCCTCATTCTACAGAAGACCGATGCCTCAGCCACCCCCGTTTCCCCACGTCTGCTCATTTCTCTCTTTTCCTCTGGTCTGGCTCTTGTCTTCTCCATACGGGGTTCCAGTGATTATTTTTGGCTCTTAATCTCGGTCTTATTTCTCGCGGCACCATCCTGACTTCCTTTCCAGCTGTTCATAATATTGTTATCTATCTTATTTTCTTGGCCACAAAGGACTGAATCTCTCTCAGTGCAGCCCATAAGTGTTCAGTGAGTGTACAGAGTGAGAGAGCTTTAGAGGAATAGTTCGCTTCAAAATAACAGTTCTGTCATCATTTGCTCACCCTCAAGTTATTTCAAACCTGTATGAATTTCTTTCTTCTGCTGAACACAAAAGAAGATATTTTGAAGAATGTTTTGATGAACAGTGGACCCTTTTGACTTAGTGTACATACTTTTTTTCTTTACTGTGGAAGTCAATGGGGACCATCAACTGTTTGGTTAACGACATTCTTCAAAATATCTTCTTCTGCGTTCAGCAGAAGAAAGAAAATCATACTGGTTTGAAACAACTTGAGGATGAGTAAAGGATGCCAGGTTGTTGGTTTTCATCTCCAAGGTTGTCATTTCCATTTTTGTATTTTTTCTTAGCAGTGTCAGATACATTCATTTGTATGAATGTATACCAATCTAGCATTCACTTATCTAGCATTCACAGACAACTGGTTTTCAGCTGCATCTATTGAAGAAATTGTAAACATAATTACCTACAGTAAAATCATTAAAATCCCACCAGATCTTGTGTGATTTTTTGGAATTAGCAGGTGAAACATGACGTTTTCAAGATAAAGACTGACTTTAATATTGCTTGATTTTTAATAACGATTCCATAAATATCTGATGGTGTTACATAAACTTTTAAATGAGATCAAAAATCATAAAAACTAAATGTATATGATTTTAACATGAATTTACTGACTATAGTGGATTGTTTAAAATAAGCCTGAGCTGCGCGATTGTGGAAAAATTGAGAATCACTTTATTTATTTTTTTAAATAGAGATGACGAATCACCCACGATACTGAACAGACAACTAAACAAAATAACAAGTAATTTACAAATAGGTTCAAACGAAGTGTTAACTGCTGCAGTCTATTAAATAGTTTTAAATGAATGATTTCATTACTGGATGAATCAGCGTTTTTTAAATAATCTCTTGAATGAATGTTTCAATGACAAAAACATTTTTCAACAGTCACTTGTTGCCACCTACTGGTGTTACAATGTAATTCATACAATATTTTTGGGAATCTCTGCTGATCGAACTTGTCAATGGTTAATAGACGTAGCCAGATTGTTGTCATTTAGGAACAAGATCAAGTGGGGGTTTTGAATCGAGTTTGCGATCGTGTTACTCACTAATCGTGTTTTTAATTGTGTTTCTAAGTTGCTGTTGCTATAACTGGTTGGTTCATCAGTCCAAACAGGACTTTTGAGTCCATCTTCATTGAATGAATCCATTATTCAGCCTGACATTGGCTCTAATGTTTGCCTGTTGGGTAATTGATTCTTCCATTGCATTCAGATTAGCTTTGGCTTTCAGAGGAAGTAAAGTATTTGGTTGATGGTTTACCACCATAGACCTTACATCAACATTTATTTTCATATTAGCAGATTTGTCTGAAACATTAACAGATGTGTTTTTCCCCGAGGAGATAAGAATGCGACACCAGCATTATCTTGCTGTAGAAAACGCTTGCAGGCTAGCGTAGCTTTCAGTAATTAGCCTCTGGTCAGCAGGGTCTACCGCAGTCTTCTTTGGTGACTAGATTGTTTGTACTCATTGCTGAATTCCTTCTTCTTTACAGTAAGTTTGGGATGTTTTCTCAGTCTCGGATCTGCTTGCTTTCCTGCCAGACCTTTTGTTTGGTCAGAAAAGCTAACAAGGAACAGACAATTGTTGTCGCTGTTACTTGTTTCTCCAGAAATGAGGGAACTGTGTGGGTCAAAATCAGGAAACGGTGCTATTGTCTCTGTAACAATATAATAAACAGAACTTGCTGAACTTAGTCTCATAGATCCAATTTTCATGAGAATAGTAGCCAATTCATCACTGTAATGAAATATTACATTAATTTGCATGCTTTCGTTGTCTATGTAGGTTTTTGTAAAGAATTTATTGGAGTTTAAAAGGCATTCCCTGGTGAATAGCATTTGAATAGGCTATATGCACGCATAAGTTCCGCATTTGACGCAAGGATGCTCTTCCGTTTCCGGTTGGGGAGATTAAAGCGGAGGAAAACCGAGGAAAACGGGATTATGGCAGAGTCTTCAAAATGTACTGTCCTGCCGTCTTTGAAATGAAACTTTCATATGTTTAGATGTAATTTTATATATAGTCATGTTTATTTCATATAATTTTAAAAAGAAGCATAAACACAACGAGGGGTGTCTGTGTTGTCTGTTTTTGTGACTAACGTTTCTTTAGTATAACCATGGACTATAAAATTCAATATAAATTCTTGGTATTGCATTGGACTCTACGATCGGCGGAAGTTATCGAGCATCCGTAACCCTTCACCGGAAATACCGCCGTGCATAGAGCCCATAGTTGCCATAGAGCTTTTTTTTTTATTCCTCACCTGTGTTTATTGTATTAATTTACTTATATTTCCTTGGTTCATTATCCCTTCTTGTTTCGTTGTTTCGCTTACAGAGCTGTTATGTTTTTATTGCCATTTTGGATGAATCTTTGTAGCGCTTTTGTGTTATTAACACTGAATAACAGTTTTATAAGGCTGTAGCTACATATTTAGGATTTAGGAAATGCATTAGTGTCCTTTTATGTGAATATTCTCCTCATAATCTTCATGGCATCAGTGAAAGTCTGACTGTAAAGCTGTAAAAGGGTATGGTAATTACGATATGGCGCGATCGCAGAACTAGTTCAATGAATGTCTTGCTTCAGAAGTGACTTTGGTGAAAGTGTTCAAAATACTATGGTTTCACTCGTCACAGATGTCCTGCTGCTCTGGTTGTTGTGCGGGACTTTTATTTTGACGGTGTGGCAGATTTTTACTTTGTTGGCACTTTGATAACCCCAATGCCTGAGCTCACAGCGCTCCCATTCCCCGTCTTCATGGTCTCCGTCATTGGCATGGTTTTATTTCAGTTAGCCTAATAATTTGATATGCATTGAGAGATGATCTTATGGAAAGTACCCCATGCCAATCTCTAGGTATGGTGAAGGGTGTGTGATGATGTGGGGAGGATATTTTAATTCCAAAGGCCAAGGGAACTTTATCAGGATGCATAGTATCCTGGATCCATGAAATAACTGGCCTTTAAAAATAAAAATCTGCCTCCCTCTAACATAAGGGTGTCCTGACTTATGTCCTGACAAATGGTATTGTATTTTAAGGAAGAACATTTATTTATTTACGATATATTTTTCATACACAAAGAAATTTGGTGTCCTTAAAGGTTGGATTTTTCCTCATTTTTTAAATTAAGTCGTTAAGATCAATTTCCAAAAGATTATTTTTTATTCCTCTTTTTAGTCAACTTTAGCATGGGTGTGTTCACTTATGCTAAGCACCTTAGCTTCAAATTTTGAGGCCATTAAAATAAAAACATTTAGTTAATACAACAAAGGAGATTGGTTTAATAAATTATATTGTTATCTGAATCAGTTGATTTGACAAAAGTTGTGATAAATCATGAAAATAATTTTTACAGTATGACTTCAGTCCATCTATTGCTGTTTTCCTTATTCGTGGAGTGAGTATATAGGCTATAAACTGTATTTGCACGGCTTTTTAAAAAATGGCAGGTGTTTTGCATGCGTTCGGCCAATCAACGTACACTTACATCACTGGTAGTTCCTATAGTGCTGGGTTATATTATGATTTAGTCCCCCCCCCCAAAAAAAGATTCCTAGAACTAAAATCATTCCCAGTTCCCAGTTACTTCCTCTAATAGTTGTAGAAATACTATGAAAGCGTTCCTCCGGTGCGAAAGCCCCTAATGATGACCGGGAACTATCCCAGTAAAACAGCAGAGCCTCTGATCTGTGTTGTGTGTGAGTTTGGGGTCCCCAAGTGTGCAGTACATCAGAAAGGACCCTCGTTTCCCCTGTCATTGACTTCTGTTATGTTTTATCTCAGTGGCAGCTGCTGCTTTTGCCCGTTTTCCTGCCAGTGGTTTTCGCCTTCATTTGCCCCTCTAATGAAGATTTAGAGGCTCTAGGATCTCTAAAAGAAGAGAAAGAGAGAAAGCGGTAGCACAGAAGGAGATAGAAAGCATTTTTAATGCCTGTGAAGTCAGAAGAGATACTAAACTCAGGCTGAGAAAATGAACACAAATAAAAAACAAAACAGACAAACCGCATCCCATAAGGCACATTTCCAAAATTTGCACATTTTTGCACATGTTTGTTTGCACATGGGCAGAAAGTACCACAAAAACAGTGTTCTCCTCAAATCCAAAGGTAGAAAAGTCTCAAAATTACATGCATGTAACCAACAAATTGCACAATGTCAAATTGTGAATCCACAATGTGAATTTGGTCTTATTTATATCATATGATTGTTTAGATTGTATAGTAAGGGTATACATAATATTGAATATAAGGCGGATAAAAAAACGAGGATGTGAGGGATAGACTTTAGGGCTGTTTACTAATAATTAGTCGATTATTCCAGTGTTTCCTCTAGGAAATGGTGAATGATTTCCCATTGACCACGCCTCCCCACCCAAGAATCACACACACTCACACACAGGACACTTTCTGAGGAATTGAAGAATTAAAACAACCAACCAAAGATTTAATCTGCCACAGTAAGAGAAGGCTATATTCATAATCTATAGCAAAAATTATATTATAAATTAGGTTAGAGGATAATACAGCAGGGTAGGTTGATAACAATAATTGCACTTAATAATAAATTGCACAATAATTTGATGACAATCTGAACATTTAGTGAACATTTAGTGAAGAAAAAAAAACATGTCTGGGTGGTGGGGAACAAATAAATTGTAAAATGTTCCACCTTGCTTTTTGTATTGTTAAAAAATATATTGATTAAAACAAGTATATATATACACTACCGTTCAAAAGTTTGGGGTCAATACGTTGTTTTGTTTTTTTAAAGAAATTAATACTTTTCTTCAGAAAGGACAGCATTAAAGGTCCAATATGTAGGAATTTTGTATTAAAATATCCAAAAATCACTTGCACAGTGTGATATATTTCCTGCAGTTGGGTACTTACAATATCCCAAAAGTCTCCAAAGATTTTTTATTTCAGAGAAATTCCAATTTTAAATAAGTGGCCGTCCCGGCCAACAAATGTCGCCTGTCAATGACGCAATATCCGCGCTATCCTCGGTTTCCGCTCGAAATGCCATAGCCATGATGTAACCATGGCGACAGACATGGACAACTGCGTAATGCGTGACGTTTAGCGGCACAAAGTTCTTGTTTCGTTCAAACATAAACCATGGCAAGCAGACTTTGGGACTAACTTGGCCCCGACAGAGCTTCACGAGTCACGACTTGACAGCTTTATTAGACAGGTGAGCAAATGTACATAAAACAAATCAATGTTAACGTTAGCTCAACATGATGACGTTAGAATATGGTCAGTAACAGTTACGTTTTTCTCATCTTGATCCGTTAGCTGCTATGTTTCGTATAGAAAACGAACTAACACAAAGAATAACATTATAACTTTCAACACACATTTAAATGCTGTTTAGTGTGATAGTGTAACTGTTAGAGCAAGTGAAACAGCGCTGCGTTCCCTCACAAGTTTAAACTGACCTGTGTGAGTAATCCAGCACTTGCGTGTAGTTCTGTGTAGAATTAAATGTCCTTATTCCTTTATATCCGCGGGCCTCGCGTGTGATATCTGTCTCTTTAGCAATCGCGACCTGCTTCACACCACTGTAACTCATCCATAAACATTATTAGATCCATCATCTTGACAGCAAATCCCATCATTCAGCTCGTCACTGCGTCATAAACATATGCCTTTGTTATTGTTGGAAACTGCGCCCTCTAGTGGCTAAAAAAGTTGCATATTGTATCTTTAAATTGATCAAAAGTGACAGTAAAGACATTTATAATAATGCAAAATATTTATTTTTTTTATTAAATGCTTTTCTCTTGAACTTTCAAAGAATCCTGGAAAAAATTAATCACAGTTTGCACAAAAATATTGCCAGGAGAACGGTACTTGCCTGACTGCATTGTGCCAAGTGTAAAGTTTGGTGGAGGGGGGATTATGGTGTGGGGTTGTTTTTCAAGTCAAAGTCCCCCTGTTGTCAATCATTGTATCCCTTAAAACCCATCTTTGATCACCATAATTTCCTTAAAAAAAATACTTCATGCCTTAAAATATCCTGAATTTAACTTGCCTCATTTAGTATTCGCGGTTCTATGGATATGCAAATGAGCCCCGCCTCTACTCACTCACTCACTCAGAGATCCACTGGTTGACGATCACACGTTGATCTGATTGGTTACAAGGTAGTTTGTGACGTCAGAAACACCAGCGATTTCAAACCGTGTTTTTGAGACTGTCTTTGATTCACTGCAGTGTAAGGATAAAATATTCAAAATGTTCCGTATTTATTTATTTTTGTTCTTATTTTATTACTGACTGTTCACTTGTCTTTTATATTGTTTCATAACTTTTTATTAGTCAGGCTAGTAGTTTTTGCTGTGGTATCAAAATGAGGTTCATTTTAATTTTCTATTTATTAGAATTCAATGTTGAGTCTAAAACAATGAGTCAAAAACAATAATAGTGAAAAGTATGGCAGGGCAAGTCAAAATTGAACCATTGGCCCGACTGAGATGTAGGCCGGATATTGACTGATATTGTCTGAACAAACGGATCACAATTTTATCCATGCAAAATAAAACTGAAGATCAGATCTGAAAAACAAATCGGATATATGTGCAAAGTGATGAAATCCACTGCAGGGAAATGTTCCTGTCACCCAAAAAACAAATCTGCAGTACGCCATATGTGAGGAAAACTTAAGAACAAGCCTAATTTGTCTGTCCCTAGTTTGTATCGCAGTCAATTTAAAATTTCTTGCAACATATGCAAGTTTTGAAACGAAAGTCTTGCTGTAGCTAATGCCAGTGTCATGTAAAGCGAGTGTTCACAGTGACCTTGTCGTCTCGTTCACGCCTCCTCCTGAGCGAGCAGCTGTTTGTTTAATGTCTTCATCTTCTCTCTCGGCACACAGAGCACTAAGAACTGGAGGGCGTCCGTGGATCTGACGGGACGACTGCTGACGGCTCACGGCCAGGGCTACGGCAAGAGTGGCCAGCCCACCGCACACACCACTGACTCCTTACAGGTGAGCACAACCTGGCCTCTCTACAGGCCAACACTTAAAGGGATAGTTCACCCAAAAATTAGCTCGCCCTCAAGCCATCCTAGGTGTGTAAGACTTTCTTCTTTCAGCCGAACACAATCGGGAGTTATATTAAAGGATAATTCCGGTATTTTAACACTTTAAGTCTATTTTCTAGTGTGTTTTGGATGAACTAGAGTGGTGGACACAGAAATGTTGACGATGGGTCCTGTCTCGACTTTTTGACTCTTTTAGAATCGCCTCTGAGCGCTTCAGAGTGGCTGTCTATGGGCATGCACAAACATGTGCTTAAAACAACCCTTAACGTTCGTTTTCAAAACTGTGACACTCACCGAGTGGTTAGTGGTGTTCGTTGATGATTAAAAACAAATATATCGGCGCAATGTATGCTTTCAATCTGTGTTATTTACTATAGTGGAACTATTTTTTCAGATACCTCACAACCGCGTATAAACTTCCACTGGATATTTGAGTCTGAAGCGTTAGCACACTCCCGACCACTTGATGGCGACAGCCACTTTGCCGCAGTTGCTCTGCTCACGCTAGCCTTCTGAGAGACGGAGAACCGAGTGAAAAGACTACAACCAAATGTAAACAGACCCTTTCGGTATCCGGTAGCGCAGTAATATCAACGAGCAATGAGTCCTCCAATAGACATCAATGCGATTTTACAAAATGCCAAATAAAACACGACAGAAACTGTATTTCGCTACACTACTTGTTTTGGAACATCAACGAACACCACTAACCACTCGGTGAGTTGCACAGTTTTGAAAACGAACGTTGGGTCGTTTTAAGCACATGTTTGTGCATGCCCATAGACAGCCACTCTGAAGCGCTCAGAGGCGATTCTAAAAGAGTCAAAAAGTCGAGACAGGACCCATCGTCAACATTTCTAAGTCCACCACTCTAGTTCATCCAAAACACACTAGAAAATAGACTCAAAGTGCTAAATACCGGAATTATCCTTTAAAAAATATCCTGGCTCTTTTAAGCTTTATAATGGGAGTAAATGGTACCTTACATTTTGAAGCTCTAAAAAGCACATCCATCCATCATAAAAGTAATCCATACGACTCCAGGGAGGCCTTCTGAAGCAAAGCCATGTGTTTTTATATGAGAAATATCCATATTTATAACTTTATAATCAATGGCTTGCGCGGCCATACACTAGTCTAGTTTCAGTGACCTCTGACCCGACACATGACGTGATTGATAAACGCGGACGCACAGAAGATAGAGCAGAACAAAAAACCGGTTACGAATTAGAAGTCTAAAATTGACTTTTAAAAGGAAATGTGGGAGGAGCTTGAGTTTGTCCCCCTGCCCTATTAGTGTGAACCGAGAGGCGTCGACTCTCACCTGAGCTTCTCACCTAACTGTGGTTGAAATTTTTTTCATTGACATAATCACTGCTTGAATATACCGTACAACCGTATTATATTTCAGCCTGAAAATACACTGAAAAAAAATGCATTGGATTAAAAATGCTTGCATTTTAAAGCAATGCTTTAATATTTGTCATTCATTTACTTCCATTAAAAAGTTATTATTATAATGTTATTTTTTTAAAACTGAGCAATTTAGATGTGCGTTTACAAATCACTGAAATATTATAGTAATATACCAACTGACAGTGCTGAACCCAGTGACTCGTCATACACATAAATGACTCAATCCTCACACTGATTGATAAAGCCTCACACATAACATGCAAATATTGAGGTCCCAGACACCAGCCATTTTGTAATAGCCTATATTAATTCTTCTTTAATTCTAACTGATATTTTTGTTATTGCATTTCAAATAGGGCCAATTAATAGGCTACTCTTAGTCTTACATTTTTAAATTACAAACGGCCTACTGATGTTTTTTGTTATAGTATTTTCAATATTATACGCTATTATTTGTGCATAAACACATCTGGTTATAGTAATTAACATGCTGTTTGTTTAAAAACAAACCATTTTGTCATCCTTGCTGCAAGCTTACAAGAGCGACAATATCATTAAATGTGAAGGGGGGACCTACAATATTTTCTTGGTAAAAAGGGGGTTTCAGACAAAAAAGGTTGGGAACCACTGGTTTCTTTGCGAAAAATTTACATGTAATGTACCTGATATTAGGGCTGGGTATTGTTAGGAATTTCACAATTCGATTCGATTTCGATTCTTGAGGCTTCGATTCGATTCGATTTCGATTCGATTCGATATTGATTTATTAGCTTCGATATCGATTCAATAATAAGTAAATACACAAGTAATTAAGTGCCTGGGTATATTTTTAAATAATGTGTGCAGTATTACCAATGTTTAAGTACAAATTATTGACCCCAGCATATTTCCTGTCATGGTTTATTTAGTAGAAAAACTGTACAATATTGTACATGTGTTTAATACAAACCACAACTGTAATAAACAGGTGCTTTATTAACACCTATAAAGTGCATGTAACTGTAAGTAGTAGAAAGTATATTTCTTTCTTCCTATACATTCAAGTTATAAAATAAATGTAAACAGAAGCACAAAATGTGCATACTCATAAAACAAAGTGCAACCATAGATATTATAACATTACAAAGTGCTATTTTGTCAACACAATAAATAACACTGAACAGCTGATCAGAGAACCTTAGGCTTATTTACTGTGCCTATATGTAGGATACAGACATTTCCATCATATAACTCGTAACATTTTAGTACAATATATAACATGTTAACTAAATATAAATAAAGCATTTGTTATCAAACTAGTGCACATGCAGGTTTTTTGATCGTTGCGACGTTCGTCTGTTATAGGACAACTTAGTTTGAATAAACGAGCAGACACTGATTAGCTATTGCTCTGTTTATTTAAAATTAACACCAAGACAACTAGAAGTGAATGCGCTTTCCATTAAATGAATCACACACAGTAAACAAAACATTAACAACAAAAAAATGTCAATGAACTGCAATTGTACATGCGCGGGCAGATAT
The DNA here is from genome assembly GCA_036326025.1 of Chrosomus eos. Classification (NCBI taxonomy): domain Eukaryota; kingdom Metazoa; phylum Chordata; class Actinopteri; order Cypriniformes; family Leuciscidae; genus Chrosomus; species Chrosomus eos. The sequence continues at coordinate 35,668,402 of CM070832.1, forward strand.
TGGGCTTGAAGTCGTTCATCCTCGGATGCGGTGCCGCGCGCGCTGTTACAAAAAAAAGCCTTGCACACAGCCAAGCGAAATGAGGTCTTGCGCAACCAACGCGTCATTTTTGCCGCGCGCACCTTCGCGCTCGTGCGGATTATAGACACTAAAAGAAACGGACGCGTCGAGTTTAAACAAGGCTTTTCTCCGTGTCAGCGCGCGCTCTGATCGTCATCATGATGTCTATGGTATTTAAACATTCTCTGATGAAAACAGCGTCTTATACAACGCTGAACGCTCTCACTAGAGTGTTGCCCACAGCGCCGGCACTGGCCGTTGGGCTGAATCGATTCATAGGATTTGATGAATCGATATTGAATTGAGAAACAAATAATTGCAATGCATTGATGAATCGATATTTTTACCCAGCACTACCTGATATATAACTGGATTTCGAATCAAGATCAGAATGTAAATGAATAGCAAGCTTGTGAATCAAATGAATGAATTTTTTGTCGATACCCAGCCCTAGAGTTGTGTTCAGTTCCCCACACTGATATACATGTGGAGCAGCAGAGCTGTCAGTGTTTGAGCTGGCGTCCCGACTCCCACTCAGTCCACAGTAACCCGCTGACGGCCCGTGGCTCATGTCAAAGCCCCCGCTCGCTTTCATGTGCCGGCTCCACACACACACAGCTACAGAGAAGAGCTCGCCTGGAATACATGAACATCAAGGCGTTGCACAACTCCGTTACAGAAAGAACTAAATGTTGAATAGTTGTGTTGAAGCAGACTCCTCTCTTGTCTCTACAGCTGTGGTTTGTGCGTCTTGCTCTTCTGGTGAAGCTCAACCTTTTCCAGAACGCTGAACTGGAGTTTGAGCCCTTTGGGAATCTTGACCATCCAAACCTCTACTATGAATATTACCCAACGGTTTACCCTGGAAGACGAGGTAAAAGTTGTTCAACTGTATTTAAGGTGCAAGGCAATATTAAGATATTCTGGAACAGCTTCCCATGCACTACACAAGTTTGAGTCAGTTAGATTTTAATTCTTTAAAAAAAATTATACTTTTATTGAGCAAGGACACATTAAATTGATAAAAAAAAGTGACAGTAAAGACATTTATAATGTTATAAAAGATTTTTATTTCTGTTATTATTATTATTAATTTTAGTAAGTGATGACTATCTGTAGTCACTGATTGTGTAATTTTAAGTCTTATTAGATGGTTGACAATACTCAGGATCATTTTCTCCGTTTTGTACCTGTTAATTTTTATTATCATTTTATGTTATAATGGTAGTAAAATTCCTATTATTTTTTAATTTATACATTTGCAAATATGTATTATGTTACAGAATTACCTGCATTTGTCCTTCAGCTGTTCTAGGTTTTTTTTTTTTTCGTTTTTCGTTTTTGTAGTTGTCAGTAGTTGTTTGTTCTGTGAGAAAGCAAAGGCCCAAAAAAATAAACACAATTATCTTAAATTGCAATAATATTTCACAGTATTACTGTTTTTATTGTGTTTTTGATCAAATAAATTCAGCCTTGGTGAGCAGAAGAGACTTTTTTAAAAAACAGTTGAAAAATATTACCGACCCCAAATTTTTGAATTATGGGACTGTAAATATCTTTCAAATGCCACAAACCTGGAAAAATTGTGCAAATTCAGCAATTAGTTCCTTCTCAAATGCAATCACAATATCAGCCCATTAGCCAACAGAGCTTTATTTCCAGTCATACCAATATATAAACACCTTTTGCAGTCGGTCAGGTGAAAGTTGAAGATTTTTTCAGACCCAGGTCTACGTTACAGGATCCATCCTGATATCAAAGAGTGGTGTGATCAAAGCTCGTTTCAGCATGGAGTCTGTTCTTCTGTGTATTGACAGAAAAAGAAGCAAGAATGAAAAATGTGTGCTTGTTAGTTTTTGCAGAAGAGAAAGACTATGCATTAGTGTTAATATCCCTAAATGTGTTTCATATGCCTTAATGTGTTTCATATGCCTCTGTCTTGGATGGTCTAGGCTCGAT